>PQXN01000187.1:0-75483 GCA_004786275.1 Botryotinia convoluta | reverse complement strand
CATATATATTCGATTTATCCCTTATAGCTAAAACTGACTAAGTTTTCCACTATTATTATAATATCATTATTATTATTTATTTTCTAACCTCCAAGACTTATCAACGCTAATATTTTATAGTCATCAACGCGAGTCAATCTTGTAGTGACGAGCTCTAGTTCCGTATGGTTTCTCTTATTTTACTATTGATAGTAATGGAAGCTAATTCCTAACAGTCGTCAACACGAGTGGATGCCTTGTCCACAAGTCCTTCGGTCCGTTCCAGTACTAGCTCCGTATGCTTTTTCCTTTTATCCCTTAGAAGTCAAGGATACTAACGAACTGATAGTCGTCATCTTCATCCCGCACTTCTACCTCGGCTGTTGGCCTTGGGGCTGGTTCTACTACATCTCGGGTAACCATTACTCCCATCATATCCATAACGTCATATTACCATTTAAAAAACTAACATTTATTTAGTCATCATCTACCTCTCGAAGTACCACGGCCGTAGGCCTTGTGGCAAGCTCTACCTCGACTAGGGTAAGAATGTTTTTTTTAATTTGCTCTCAATATCACTACACAGACGCTAATGTTCCTAGACATCCTCTTCCTCTTCCTCTTCCTCCTCTCGTAGCAGTACCTCGGCTGCAGGCTTAGGGGCTAGCTCGACACCTTCTAGAGTACATTATTTCTCTTTGCTTACTATGAAAATTATGATGAAGCTAATATCTTGATAGTCATCGTCATCTTCCTCTTCCTCTCGTAGCACTACTTCAGCTGTAGGTCTAGCGGCAAGTTCTACTTCATCTCGGGTATATATTCTTTCTTCATATCCTAACACCCCTTTCTTGTTTGAAAAGATCGATGAGTTTAACGATTTATACAGTCAGCTACCTCAAGTAGTAGATCTTCAACCCTTTTGGCCGTCGTTAGCTCTAGTACTAGCCGGGTAAGTTTCACTTCTCCTTACTGTTTTATCTTGTTGATATTTATTTAATCTGTTCTATAGTCATCTTCTTCCAGTTCACGCACCTCGTCTTCAACCCAGGTGGTAAGTCTCGCATATTTATGTCTCACATACTTCTCTATCCATAATGCTAACACTATAAAAAGGGTCTCGGTGTTGCCACCAGTACCTCAAGATCTACCACTCTCTTCTCATCCACTAGAACTTCATCTACCAGCTCCATTCGCCCAACTACGAGTGCCGCTTCTGGTTTATTAGTATCACCCAATGGAAGATGCGGACCTCAATCTAATTCCTTATACACGTGCCAAGGCAGTCCTAATGGGAATTGTTGTTCGAGATTTGGATTCTGTGGTCATGAAGCTGATTGGTGCACGGGTGGCTGCAACCCCGCATTTGGAACCTACGGACTAGGGCAGTACCAAGGATTGACGACTTCGAGTAGTTCAACCGCTGTGGTAAATCTTATATTTTTTTGTCAATTCGATACATGCTAAATTAGTATAGGGCCTTGCTGGAACTTCTAGTTCCACTTCTAGATCTTCCACGTCATCCCCTGTCGTATGTATCACTTCCGTTATTGATATGGAAAGTTCTAAAATAGATAAATAGGGCCAAGGATTGAGCACCAGTTCTACAAGAGCAGCTACACTAAGTACCAGCTCAACTACACGACTAGTTAGAACCTCTAGCTCGACTTCTAGATCTTCTTCATCAACGGCTGTGGTATGTCTTTTACTTTCAAAAAATTGTCTTTTATTCGCTTCTCAGAGTGAATGTTGAATTCCTTGCAGGGCCAGGGATTAAGTACTAGCTCAATACGAGCAACTACTTCAAGCTCTAGTTACACGGGACAACTTGTTGCTGGAACTTCCAGCTCAATAAGAGCACCTACTTTAAGTACCAGCTCGACTGCACGACTTGTTAGTACTTCCAGTTCCACTTCCAGTTCCACTTCTAGATCCTCGCCAACATCGGCTGTGGTAAGTCCTTTCCACTCGATATATAATCACACTATTGCTTTCTTGTAATGAATTCTAATGCCTTTATAGGGTCAAGGTCTAAGTACCAGCTCAACAGCAAGGCTCGTGGGGACTTCCAGTTCTAGCTCGAGTTCCAGGTCTTCAACATCATCACTAGTCGTAAGTATTTGTTTTCTGAAATTTCACCCCGTCTCCCTTTAATTCATGATGATATTGATATAGTTATTAGGGTCAAGGATTGGGCACTAGTTCAACGAGAGGATCCACCTCATCATCTAGCACAAGACCAATTGCCGCCACTGTTAGCACAAGTTCAACACGCTCATCCACAGCTGTCGCTGCTTCCGCTAGCGCTTGTAGACCAGTCGCAGCCCCTGCTGTAATAACCCTCGCCTTGACCGCAACTGACTGCTGTCAATACTACATCACCAGAGCCGGTGACACATGTGCCAGCATTGCCTCTCGTCCTGGCATTCTCGGCTTAAATCTCGTTGTTCTAGCTCTTCTCAATCCAAATTTGAGATGTGTAGGACAAGGACCCCAAGTTGGTGTCGCCGTCTGTATTCTGAATATCCAATTATCCCTGGTAGGCAACCTAGTATCACCTGGTGATTCCTCAACCGTAACTTCTTCGGCTATCGCAACTCCAAGCCCATCTCAGGCAGTGCCTCAAAGCTTCTTTATCCAGGCTCAATATTCTAGAACCGTAGCTGATGGCACGAGTCTTATGATTCAACAAGCAGCGGAATATTTTGCTGGCTTTAATTTGAATTATTGTCAATCAGTTTTCCCATTCACGTATGATCCTGCTACCGGATACTTGACTTCGGGCCTGTATATTCTATGGGCTACAGCATTGTATTCGCCTCCATCCATCAAGGTGGCACCAGTTGGTTTTACAGGATGGGTAGTTCCGGCTTGGCCATTGGTTTGTAGCATAGATGGCAATTTGAAGGTGTCGTGTACGGCCAATGGAGATATTTATGGAAAATTCTACCTCATAAATGGTATGTTGTCATTTTCGGGGTCTCTAGGTACTGTGCCGAGACAGATAGATGAGAAGAAATATACTAACAGATTAACAGCAAACAATGACGGACAAACTGAACTCGCTATTGGAAATGGCGCAACAACAAGTTCAATCATCGTTGCGCCAGTTGATCTTTATCTTGTTGCCAATGAGGAGGAGGAATAGGTAAAGGTTCTGCGTGGATAGATTTTTTCAATGTGCTGGAGGGAAAATGGTATTATTTTTATTTATTTCCTTCTCTTTCGAATCTCCTTGGCTCTGGCTGGTTTGTTTTCGATTGGAGTATCTATGGTTGGCTGGGCAGAAGAATTGAAGGAAAATATATGAATGTCTCGTAGGGCTGTGAAAAATCCATGTGTCAATGTTGCGTAGTCTTATTTAGGTAGTTTGGCTCAAATTTTCGAAAGATCAGAATGAAGTCTTGTGGTCTGATATTGGGGTTTGTGATTTTGTTTCTTTGATAATACCCCTATTACTCGCGACAATCTCCTATGTACTATAATTGCCGAGTTTTAGATACAGACGCTTCGAGTTTTGCTGGATTTCATACATATAGGTACTGTAAAGATATAATTTCGACGTTCTGCAAAATGATTCAAAGCTTTCTCTCTCTAACTAGGTAATTAGTGTTTGGCTTGGCTTAGTAACCAACCAATGATAATTAGACATTTCCTGTACTATACTATCAATCATCATGATCTACAAAACCATTCCTTCTTTTCCACTTCTAACAGTTTAAAAATCGTCTGAATTTTTGAACTTTGATGTGGTTTCAGATCCAAAACCCTGCCACACACAAATTACATCTCGCTTACCAGGCTGCGGGGAGCAAACCCCCCTGTACCCCGCCATCCTTCCTTATAATTCGTACGTAATACCGCGAACGAATTAAATTTCTTCTCAGACTAAAGCAAGCACGCCATTTGCATCACGAATTTTTCTGTCGATTATTCGTCATTGAAAGTTACTTAATTCTTCGAGAGCATTTCAAAATCATGGAGAAGACAACCTGCATATCCTTATCTTCCTGCATACGCATAGTTCTCTTCCACTACACTTATTCTTGACTAAAGTTCAATCTCCATATCTTCTAAAGACAGCACAGATGAGATAAGAGATCGACATTCTCTCCTCCCTCGCCTCAAAATGTCAAACTCTTATCTCCAATCAAAAAATGATAATATCCACGTGATCGACCATACCAAAGATGCCGAAGCAAACAATCTTCACCATGACGACCACGAGCGTCCCATCGTCGCAGATAAACTCGCTCGCTCCCTCTCAGCCCGTCAAGTACAAATGATAGCCATCGGCGGCACAATCGGCACGGGTCTCTTTCTCGGCACGGGGAAATCTCTCGCAACAGGTGGTCCGGCATCAATTCTCATCGCCTATCTCATCGTCGGATTCATCGTCATGTTAACTATGCTTTCGCTGGGGGAAATGGCTGCATTTGTACCGATTGCGGGAAGCTTCTGTACCTTTGCAGGTCGATATGTAGATGATGGATTGGGGTTTGCTCTGACGTGGAATTATTGGTTCAATGATGCTGTAAGCACGGCATCCGATTTGGTCGCGCTGCAGTTGGTTTGGGCGTATTGGGGAGATACTGGATTGCCGGGTTGGGGATTGGCGCTGATTTTTTGGGTGCTGTTGGTTATGGCTAATATTATTACGGTCAAGGCTTATGGAGAGGTGAGTTTTGGGATTTTTTGATGGAAATGATGGAAAGATGCTGACTGATGGGAATTATAGCTTGAGTATTGGTTGAGTTTGTTGAAGGTGGTTACTATTACGGTAGGTGACTTTTGTTTTCTGTGGTTTTACAGGTTCAAGTGCCTCCATCTGTACGAAAAGTTGGTATCCCAAATCTCTCGAATAATACGAGACATCAGTGAGATTGTTATTCAAGATTACTACTTGAAAAGCAATAACAGTCCACCTTTCGATACCCATTCAAAGTTGAAGGAGATCAATAAATCAAAAGCTTTTGGATGTTTATATTTAACATTCAAAAGTAATGATTGTTCGATTTGATGTCGAATATGAAAGAATACTTATTTTCAGTGTTTCGGCTTTTTTAGTCTTATCGAAGAGTGCTAATATTTCTCCAGATCTTCATAATTCTAGGAATTGTAGTGAACTGCGGAGGCAACACTTCTCATACATATCTCGGAGCACACAACTGGTATATTGGCGACGCACCATTCGTAGGAGGAATCGGTGGATTTGCTTCCGTCTTCGTAACCGCATCTTTCGCATGTAAGTATCCCCTTCCCCCCAGAAAAACCCCCAATCTAATTCCTCTCCAGACGGCGGTACCGAATCCATCGCCATAACCGCCGGCGAAACCAAGAACCCCACCAAAAACCTTCCTCGCGTAGTGAAAAACGTCTTCTGGCGTATCCTAATCTTCTACATCCTTTCCGTCTTCCTCATCGGTCTCAACATCCCTTACAACTATCCCGAACTCTCTAGCAAAACAACCACCACTTCCCCATTTACCCTCGTATTCCAAATGGTCGGCGCCAAAGCCGCAGGTTCTTTCATGAACGCTGTAATTCTCACCTCCGTCATTTCAGCAGGTAACCATGCCTTATTCGCCGGAACCCGACTCCTCTACGCCCTTTCCGTCGATCGTCACGCACCCCAATTCTTCGGAAAACTAAACCGCAATAAAGTTCCCTGGGTAGCAGTCTTAGCTACAAGCGCCATCAGCGGTCTCTGTTTCGGAGCAAGTTTCATCGGCGCAGGACAATTATGGACGTGGTTACAAAATCTCGTGGGAGTCAGTAATCAATTAGCTTGGATTGCTATCGGAGTAACCTCGATCCGATTTCGCGGGGCATTGGAGCTCCAGGGAAAAACCCATCTCTTGCCGTATAAGAATTGGACGTATCCGTGGGGACCGTGGATTTGTGTGCTACTTAATGTGGTGATTGTGTTGGTGCAGGGATGGAGTTGTTTCAGTCCGACGTTTAGCGCGGTGGATTTTGTGAGTTTTTATATTGAGCTTCCGATTATGGCGGTAATGTGGTTGGGTTGGAAGTGGTTGAAGGGGACGAAGGTGGTGAGTTATGAGGATATGGATTTGCAGACGGATGTGCATGTTATTGGGGAGGAGGATGAGAAGGAGAGGGAGAGGGAGAGGACGGCGAGGGGGAAAGTGGAAAGGGTTTTGAGGTGGATTTTTTAGAGCGGTATATAGAGTGAGGTTGAGATTGAGAGTCGGCGCTCTTGGGTATATATTTTTGAATTCATCATTGATATGTCTTCAATGTGCATTATTGTTTCTTTTAAAAAATCAAACGTCTCAGAACTGAGGACTACCACACCAACAAACCCTCTAACCTCCGAATGCTTTACTAAACAAATAAAAAAGTTTCCAAACCATTCATCCCACAACTCCAATCAATCTCCTTAAATTCAATATTTCCAAATACCCACCCTAAAATCCAATTCAGGATATATCCGCAAGATTGGAATATTTATCCCCCCCTTCCTCCGATCTTTGGGGGGAGAAAATCAGATATAATATGTATGTAAGGTATACATGAAATGAGATGAGATAAAACCAAGGGAACCCAGCCTTTTTATTTGAATTATTTACAAGTCAAGTTAAGTCGAGTGACGGGTTTATTTGTTTATTTGGTTTAGAAGTACTTGGAAGTATTTGAAGGAAATGGGATTGTAGTCGCTAGTGAGTGGGTGGAGATGGGTATGTATATATATATCTGCTGTACTGAACTTAAAGAAGGCATTCAGTGAGTGAGAGGGAGATGAATAGGATGGGTAAGATGGATGGGCAAGATACGATAATATGGTATCAAGGAATACCACTACATCCATAAAAATCTCGCAGAGAAAGAATTATAAACTCCAAAAAGCAGGGATGAATATTTGATAGAAAACTCTGCGGAATATATCATCAAGAACTCATATTCGAAACCGAGTTTTTATTTACTGATAATTTTATTCCATTTCAAATCACATCATATCACATATCAATCAATCAATCAATCATAAAACGAGAGAGGATGAAAAATTATGAAGAAAATCCATTAAACATTGCATTCGACAAAATGTGATCCAAAAATCATGCCTTCTCATCTCATCGGCTAAAAATTATACATAAAGGAGTGACAAGAAATTTCGTCCCAAGTGAGACATTAGCGCATTAAAAAAGCCCTCTTTGCTTTGTGTTCCATCCATCCAATCCCATCGTATCCATTCCATTCCATCTCATTCTATCCTATCCTCCTTTTTACTCACTCTCACCATCTCAACCATCTCTCATTTTCCTCCCCTTTCCACTTATCAAACCCTTAGTTTAGTTAAGAGTATAAGTGTACGAGCTCTCGCAAGTCCAGCTATCAGAACCCTGTTGGCCAGGGTTATAGGTAGCTTGGTTGCTGGAGTAGGATTGAGCGAACAAGGAGCAGTAGGTACCTACTGGCTTTCCGTTCTTCTTCAACATGTAGGAGTTGAAGAACTTGCATTGGAATGGAGAGTAGTTCAAGAACTTGTAGATCATTTGCATCCACCAGGAGATGAGGGAAAGATTCTTAGAGTTCTGGGCGGTAGCATAGCCGGCGCAGACAGCGGGGTTGTATGGACCGGGGAAGAAAGCTTGTCCCAAGCATGTGTTTGGGTGAGAATGTCCCTTGTTTCCACCACCGCATTGTTGAGGTGGCTTCCAGCCTGGTTGTGGTGCGGGAGTGACGGTCTTGGAGTATCCGTTGGAACCGGTGATGACGACTTGGAAATCAGTGCGCATTTGACCGGTGTTGGTGGCAGATTCAGTAGTGACGCCAGAGCCCCAGAGAGTACACTTGTAGTTGGTGATAGAGGCTGGGTTTGGGCAGTCATCAGATGGGTTCATGTAAGGATCACGCTCAACGTAGATGTTGAAACCTGTGCAGAGGGAGGTGCTGTCGCAGAGGGAACCGCACTGAGCGACATCGTAGGTGGTGAAGGTGGTAAGTCCGAGATAGGTGACAGCAGTTACTGCAGCGTTGAGATCAACGAAGGATTGAGTATAGCCGGAGGGAGTAGCGGCATTCTTGGCGTCAGTGTGGAATTGAGTATAAGCGAGGAAAGCATCAACGGTATCTGGTTGGATCTTTGGTCCATAACCATCTGGTTGAATCGCACATGCTTTGCTGACATCTGGGGTGGTTTCTGGTACAGCAGCGGTAGAAGAAGTAGGAACACTGTTTTGGGCTGTAGTTGAGGTGGGAGTGCTCTTAGCGGTTGTGCTGGCGGCTCCTCCACTTTCTCCTCCACTACTCCATCCGCCATTTCCCCCCCATCCACCATTTCCACCCCAACTCCAGTAGGTACGTTTGACGTTTTGCGAAGCAGTTGCTGAAGCAGTAGCAAGACCGGTAGCTTTAGCAGATCCTGAAGCGGAAGCAGCAGCGTTGTCGATAACTATAGATTCTTTGGTAGCAGTTGGGGCTGGACCAGTGATTGTTGGAAGAGCAATAGCATTGATGGCGGCAAAATCAATGCCTTGAGCAGCTGGTTTGGCTACAGCAAGAGCTGCAAAGCCTGCAATAAGGAGTGCGGAAGAATGCATTTTAAACGATGGATGCGATGTGAAGAAAGAAGAGTGTGTAAAGAATGATTGTGAATGTTGGATGATGAGAAAAAGAAAATAGAGGGAAAGATCAACCTAGATATATGATTTCATTGAAGTGTAGGGAGGACCCTCGAGTAATCAAGAATGTAAACTAGTGAGTGCAAAGTAGGCTTCATCGTGGAGGAGAGACAAGCTCTCAGGCGACTAGCTCATGGAAGGAAATGAGAAACCGTAAAAAGAATTTTTAGTTCAGCTAGATAGTACCCGTTCATCTGGATTCTTTATCGCCTAGTTCTTTGATGCTAGAATCGCTTGGATTTTCCTCAACTACGTCGAGCTGCCAATTTGACAAAACTTCCCGCAATCCCAAAGAATGTGTAATTCAATGGCAAATAAGCGATGAGTAAATTTTCGGATGAGAGAATAATAAGACGCTTTGAGCAATTAGTGCTCATACTAGAAACTTTAGTATTGTTAATCCTTGGGAACGCCCGGTACACTCAGTAAGGTACCCGCCGCTTTGAACCTCCTCAATGCAAGTACCAGAAGATTTCCCGTGCGGACCAATGTTCCTTTTTGGATGAATAATGAGAGTAATCCACAGAAAAAAGCTTAAATAGGACTTCCTTCTCGCCTCTTCGGGTATTAGCGTTAGTCTATAAACATATTACGATCAATGGAGCTTAGTGTAAGGAACAAATTTCGTAGCCGCGCCGCAACAAGCCATGTGTTTGTTGTGTATAGTCAAAGTCTTGGACAATAGCAACCATCGTATTTGGAAGTTGCTTTGATACTAGAGCTTTGAAAGGCATCAACACTCGTGTATGCACACCTCGAGCCACGCCAATCGGAGATTGCATGTAGTCTGTGTAGTCTCTATTTTGGCACATATCAATCGGACAATTTTGTAGTGTGAATGATGTCCTTAATTTTGATGGATGTAGGGTCAGTATAGTATGATCGGTCCCCCTTCTTTGAAACATATCTAGTATAACCAAGGCTAATACTCCTTGCGGCTTCTGGCGTCTGCCGAATTTGAATAATCCTAAGCCCACCCATAAATCTGAACTTTCGATATGGATGGTCTTGGCGGTCGGTAAGCCCTTCCGAGAAATATTAGTCCTGAAAGAGAGCCTGAACTCAGCAGGCTGTGATGAAAGTCTCTAAGTCACATGATTTCATATAGTGCTTCTCATTTTTCTTTTACAAATCTTTGGGGCTGTGCCCTCAAGTTGACCGTCTATACTTCTTCGCGATGAGGAACCGACATCGAGATTCATTGTTCGTTGATCGATGATTAGTTCGATCGAGAACCGAAATCACCTATGATCACCTAACTAGAGAAGGCTCAATCCGATAGTTTGAAAGCCCAAGAAGCATCCAGATTTTAGAATCCAGAGATAATAACCGGAGGATTTGAGATTGAATTTCAACTCGTCAAATCTTTTGTCCTTTCGTCCTTTTGTCCTTTTACACTCATTGTGGCGTTGAATCTTCATGCTACAATTGAGAAATGTGCAAAATTATCCGACACTCTAAAAAGCTTAAGATGACACATTTGACTTGTTGTACTGTTATGATCGAACGGCATTCTGGCTGTATAGAACCAGTAGTTCCAATACGAGCATTTCAATCATGTGACATACCTTTTCCACTAAATGGGGACAATTCTTTCGAGGAGTATCCCTTTGCAGAGTATACTTCCTAGTCTCAAAGAAGACATCCTTAGGTACATCCGTGAGTTTGTATCTTCGATGGTGGACTTCTCGGGGTTCTTGTGAATCTTTTGCTCTTTGATTCTTCTTCGAACCGAGAGGATGATGATGATGATGGAGAACCCTTGGTGAAAATTCGAACTAGCTCTCTTAGGGATTAGCTCATTTTATCCACACGTGCCCAGTGCTCTTCATGTGGATGGGATGGGCGAAAAAAGGCGGCACCCATCACATTGAACAAATCTCGTAGAATTTATAAGTATATAGCGAACAAAAGATTACTAGGTATCTAGATATAAATATATTTTTTCAATTTTTTATCCATAATAGGTAATGATTATCTGAATTGACATCGAACATTGAAAAGATTGTAACCTTATATATTGGGCATCTCGGTTCTTCCTTCTTCATTCTGCGGGAGACGTGCGCAGTGCTCTCTCAGCTCAGCCCACTCATAGGTTCATCCAGAACACTCGCACGGCCAACGAACTGCATTTTCATCCGATATCAATTTCATCCAAAAATAACTTCACAAATCACTTTGGCCGTCATATCTTCAACCTCATTGTCAAAGCATCCGACTTGCCGACCTCTTTCATCTATCCATCAAGGTCCAAGTCATTGAGATCCATCTCACTTTGGCGACGACTTCCCTTGATTTGTCTGAGCACAAACACAGGTGCAAAGTTGGAAGCAGTTAATCGGCGTACTCGGAAATTTGAAAGAAGACTGAGGGTTCTTCACTCATTCAGTACATGATATGACACATGGTGATGAAAATTCTTCTTTTTCGGATCTCATTGTACTTGCAACAAACAGACATTCATTCATTCATTTATCATCATCATTTGATCAAGATCAAGACCATCCCTTTCGTCAATTAAAGCTCTCCTGTTCCCAAACTCTTCAAAATAGCACGAGAGTTGGTACAATCCCCAGAGGTCTCCATACCATTGGGAGTGCGCGTTGCACACATTGTTTGAGTGGCAGTGGGAGTGCAGACATAAAAGGTTCATTGTCTGGCTCTAACACAACATTTGAACCATATTACCATATAAACATTAGGGGTGTACTTCGCACACATTGTTTATTACCCTTGTGCCTAGCAATAAAATGGAAGTGCAAATACAGAGGATTCATTGTCTGGTTTTGATACAACATTTGAGCCATATTACCACACAAGCATTAGGGGAGTGCAGACACAAAGGGTTTATTGTCTGGTTCTATCACAACATTTGAACTATGATTGTCCCAATGTACATCGTGCAATCACTCTCATACTTTCATGTTACCACATGACCATACAATTTAGCCTGGTAAAGAGACCCTACGCCATACCAAAACTTTCCATCAAAACCTCGGCACGATGATTTTCTCGCAGGCTTTAAAATATATCAGGAACTGATTTGTCCAACATTTCCGACGAACACCACAAGTACCGCGCAGTAACTATCATTCGTTAGTTTATGCATTGACATGTCGATGGAAATATTTACGCAGCGGCAGCGGCAATGATTTCATGTCGTTTCGCTCGAGTGAAAGCCGACAATACACCCGAAAATATCAGAGTGAAAATCAGGAGCAACGCTATGAGGACCCCGATGAGTGGTCTTGAAGTATTGAGATTACTTATAAACCACAGTAGAAAAACTGGCACGATCAACAGAGTTAAGACGGCGGCCAGTATTATCAATGTAACCACCACGTTGACGCGCTCGGGACTTGAGAGAATGATATTTGAATCTTTTGAATCTGTTTTTTGTTGGAGTTCCTGGCTGAGAGGTCAGTAGAGTTCGTCACCATGAATTGGCCGCAGGTCAAACCGTGGTAGAGAATATATACTGCAATGCAAGTCAGTGGTGTAAGTATTCATACATATCCGCTGGTAATACTCACTCTGGTCGCTTTACAAGGTAGGAGCTGTGGTATTCCTTCGATTTTTGTATCTAACCAAGTGTTTTCTCGACTAGGCTTGAGGGTGATAAGGTCGTCCCGCTTGGCTATATAATCTTGATCTCGCGCACACAAACATACTTTGTAGTCAAGGTAATTCTTGACCCGAAGGTAATCGCTTGTCATTGGTCGATCGAAGTTCGCGAATGTTTGTGCGAATGTTAACAATTCAGCTACAATAATTCGCTGAATATCAGTTTACGTTTGTTTCAGGTGCAGCGATGGATTTGGCTTACCGTACTCCTTCATATTTCTCTGAATCATAGCAAGAAGATTCTTATAATCCTCGCTCTCAGCGTGGGCTCTCTCGCGAGAGTAATTTCGATCAGGATACTTAGTTTCGAACATTTCATCCAGATGAGCTAGTCGCAATTCAAGAGCTCGCAATTCGTCTTGCTTGTCGAGGAGAAGTCGTGCTTGTAAATGGCCGAACCTCCGGTACATCATAAATTCCTCCTTACAGGCAATCACTTCTGCCAGTCGAGGGTATCCATCAGGACGTAAGTCGACTAGGCATATGATCAGTCCTTGGCCATAGCTATGAGACTCCGCTGAGCTTACTGATATGCGACGTGAATTCCGCCGGCGACTTCCTTTTCTTTAATCCTCGAATATAAGCTAAATATCGCTCCGTCTTCTGATCAGGCAGTGTGCGTTCAAATTCCTCCTGTGTCATACCATCAGGCTTAATTGGCAGCAAGGTTACCGGGTCCAGGCTAGCAGGCGAACAGAAGTCATCGACTTGGCTCGTGGCTTCACCTTTCTCCATTGAGTCTTGATCATTAATCTCAACTGACATCGTTGAAATATCTGTACTGGAGAGAAAAAGCTTCGAGTTTTTGACGAGGTGCGAAGAAGGTTGGTTTAACGGTAGCCGTTTCAATGGTGTAATCTTCGAACAAGCACCCGAAGTCACAATGCGTGGACCTCGTATGTTCAAGGCTTGTACTATTATCGCTAAGGCGTGTCATACAGTACTAGAGCACGTCTGTCCAATACATTGACTTGTTCACGGGTTTGTGCATGGTTCGGTAAATTCAACGATATCTATTGGTCATAAACCATCTAAGTACTACGGAAAACCAGAAACCAGAGCATCACTGTTTGCTATTGTGCTGCAGATTAGGTTGATTTTGACCTGGTTAGGGCATATCAGGGAAAGGTCCGACATCGTTGTCGTTTGCCATTCGTAAGTGTGGCTCGTGAGCTCTCTGTTCTGTCCCATCGACCAATCTAACTCGATACGTAAATCTAATATCCACCTTGGAGGAACCATTTACTATTTCTTCGCTACTCTTGACCCCATTACTCACAACCCTGCATGGTATCTCCTCTCTGAACATAACTCTATCTCCTGGCCGATATGATGGAGCAGCAGGGCGCGAAAAATCGTCAGTCATGTGTCCGTTTCAAATTGGATTGAGGCAGCTTCTATGTTTGGTAAATTAATATCCCCACTATCAGAGGGCCTACAGCAATCGGAACAGAAAAACTTCTTCGTTGTGGTATGTTTTTTTGCAATAAAACCTATGAATTACTTTTTGGCGATTTGAGACTGTGGCAGGGGGAGAATGAACTCCAAGTTATGGGCTAAATGACTACTTTCTTGGATATCAAGATCGTATTCAACTGTCACCGTCTATCTAGTTTCATGTATTATGAGGCCGAGAAAGATATTACTGGTCGAAGAATCCGTACGGAGACAGTAGAAAGCTCTACACTTCTGATATTGATGTACGAGTGTCTAGAAATCTCTTGAGCAGATACGAATGAGATCTTTCAACTGAGGTGCATTTATCTTGCTTTTATATGCGAATGAGGAAGATTAAACTCAAGGGAGTCATTCAGTTTCTTAGAGTTTGACGTTGAATCTATATCCTCAAAGCATCATGTCCAGCGACTTGTGAATAAATTTGAAGGTTGTGAATCACAACAAAAAAAGTATTCGTTCACAATGAACATGGAGGTTAGTGACTTCTAAAGATTCTGAGACCTTTGCAATCTCTTGAAAGCGAGAACCTTCTCCGGGAGGGAATGTAAAACTATGGACGTGATAAGATGAAATAGATTCATCCAACTCATTCAATCTCCATTGACTACTCATCCCCGAAACACATCCGCTGTCATATTAAGATTCCATACCACCGCACATACTGAACCGATCCATTCCATTCAATCCTTATCATTCCCACATATTCATCTCATTAATACCCATTCGCTAGCTGACAAAAGTTTGCTTTCACGTCTCATTCGATTCATCACTAGTCACACGCTTATCAAGCTCGCTAAACCCCCACGATCTTAATTGACGATCTGATGTATGGAAACATCAAACATATCTTTAGGATTTGAAATTCATTGCTTTTGGTGATTATTTTGTTGCTTTCATGTGGAACTCTGGTTTGTGATGTGTGGGTTTATTGATTGAGTATTTTTCGATTTCGTGGAATTGTTATTTAGAGTTGATTTAGTGATTGAGATGATTTTGATATTTGGGTGGATTTCAAGACTTGAGATGATTCTAAGATTTGGCATGATTTCATTATCTAAAATGATCTTCATATTTAAGATTATTACAGTATCTAAAATGATTTCAATATTCACTATGGTTGAAAATTCCAAAGTTTTGGATTGTTGGATTGTAGTCCAGACTATTAAATACCTTGTTGTATACAAAAAAGTCCCTTTGAAACCTCAGTACGCTGATTTCTTTTTTCAAGCTCTCAAACACTGACAAGTTGCTCTCAATGAGAGGATTTACTAAGACTATTCACAACGAATCATTCATTTCATTGTTTACTCTAAGGAGCTAAAAACCATGCAAAACACACGCAAAATATCATCATATCGTTCCCTGATTCATGTTTCCATTCGTCCTCCTACAAGACCACCCTTAACTTGTCAGGAGCATTTCTCCTACAATTTCAACTTTCCCAACAAATAAGACAATACAAGAACAGCACAATATCTACATTTATTTTTAGCGTATGAATTGCCAAAGCAGGGGGGATATAACATACGCAGCGGCCGCAGCTAGAACCTCGTGACGTTTCGCGCGGCTAAAGAGTGATATGACTGCAGAGAAGATGAAGGTAAAGGGCAGGAGAATGGCAAGGATTATACCAATGTTGGTGGAGCTTGGAATTGACATTTGGCACAGATACCAAAGAATGCAAACCGGTATGACGAAGAGTGCAAGGACTGTGGACAGGAGAACAACTGCTGCTATTGCATTGACGCGATCAGGGTCGGAGAGGAAGATTTTCGTAGTATCAGGGTTTGTTTTCTGTCGTAGTTCCTGATTCAAAGGGTGATTAGCACGTGTCTCTTCATATATCGCATCAATCTCGCAGGTGTTAGACGAACTGTAGTACAGAATATATACTACATTGAGGTGTCAGTAAAGTTCAACACATCAGCGATATAACTCAACTCACGCGCGTCAAGCGGCATGGAAAGCACTGCGGTATCTGATCAATAACTGTGTCCAACCAAGTATTATCTCTAGTGGGCTTGAGAGTGATGAGGTCATCTTTTCGCAAGATCCATTCATGATCCCTGGCACAGAGAGGATTCCTATCGGAGTAGCTTTTTAATCGCAGACGATCTGCTGCCCTGGGTTTATCGAAGCTTGCTAAGATTCGAGCATGCGTCAAAAGCTGAACTAATGTAGAAAAATCATCAAATCGATTCCTCCATCGATAATTCAATCGCACTTACCATATTCATTGTATTTCTTTTCAATATCAGCCAGAAGATTCATGTTATCGTCATCCATAAGATTGTAGCGTTCTTGGGAATGGAGCCTTGAGGGCTCGTGCTTTCGATAGTACCTATCTATATGGTGGAGCCGAGCCTCCAGCGCTAGAAATTCGTCTTGCTTATTGAGTAGAAGTCGTGCTTGCAAAAAGGCAAATCGTCGATAAAGCATGAATTTTTCATCACTGTTGATGACAGCCGCGAGCTAAGGATAGTCCTCAGCATGCAGGTCGACTAGGTTTACATCAGTGTGGTGTTCATTCATCGAGCTTAGTTCCTTCAACTTACTTGCGGGGATGATACTGTGTATAGCGACTTCCTATCCTTTATCCCACGTAGGTATTGCAGGTAGCGTTCGGTTTTCTCATCCGGACATCCTTGCTTGAATTGTTCGTCCGTGATACCATCGGGTCTTACTAGCAGTAACGAGTCAGGGTCGAGACCAATATGTACTATAAACCCAGGAACTTCTTCCTTCATATCTACGTTGATCTCGCTCGGTGGTGGGGTACTCATATTGGGTGTTTTGAGACTTGAGTTATTGTTTTGGGTGGAGATTTGATTTGTTATTTGTCCTTCAGTTGTTTTGTGCAGTCTTTAGACTTAAAGACAAGTATGACTGACTTCTGGGGAGGTTGTGAGTCATCGTTGCTTATGAGTCACTATGAACCCATGAGGTTGTGGTGAATTGAGAGCAAAGATTTACTTCGCACAGATGAGGCCATGTACATAGCATCTCGATGGCATCGGAGGAAAATTACACAAATATACTGCAATCCACACAGATACATGCATTATCATATCGTGTTTAATCAACGTTATACCACCTATGTATCTGCGCTGGTGTAGCTCGTTTGACTGGCTCACTTTCAAAATCATCGAAGCTCATGATAGTGAAAGTTTAACTGGCCACTAGTCATGGTGTTGTACATACATGGTGTTTCAACAGCGATCATACAATCTTACTTCCTCATTAGATGATAGCTACAGAGTTTTTCTCAGGATAAATAGCATCATGATTCACAACACAGTCGTAGCCGTTGCTAAGGATCTCCTAATGTGTCGTCGTGTCACTGGCATCAATATCCTCATATACTTTGCACGTGGACTCCTTCGAACTCTCTTCAAAGTTAGTACATATCCACCTCATATTACCTCCAAATACGACTCTAATGCTGGGACACTCATGTATTCTTCCTCGCATGATATTCACTTGAGAAAACATTGTTTCGTGATTAGGTTGCATGATTATATCTTACACATTATCAAGTGTTTGTGGAGCCTGCTCGATCTACAATCCGATTCGGATAGCCCCTCTCAACCAGATCCGCCTCTGCCACCGGCCTCTCAAAGACACGAGATCGAGTCTCCCCATAATTCACATATCGAACAAAATATGTATGCCAATTGTATCGACTAGTCGAGTTCTCGGTAACTACGATTCTCTCGCGTTGGTCTTCGCCGGCGAGAATAGGACCCGAAATCACCACTGCGTCCGCAAAATCGTTCTCCCCTCGGATCCACATGACACGCGACAAGACGCAAATTTGCGCGTCGGGACAGCGTTCTTCTTTGTAAATTAGGCTTGGATCCTATATTGGTCAGTTTCATTGTGTATTGGGAAGACTTGGAGTGTGTTACCTCCGCATTCTTTTTGTTATAAGCGCGCAATTTGTCCTGGGGCAACCTTCTTACTGGTGGCATGTCTATTATTTCAGTATTTATTTTCTTTTTTCTACTCCGAAATTATGCTCCTAAATTTATGCGCCGAGTAGATATTACAGTGCAGGTCAAATTTTAGTAGCTTCAAGACTAGATGTGCGAAAATGATGTTGACGGTATAAAACTGAGTGGGTGGTGGAGGGCAATATATATCAATCAAGTCCTCCTTGACTGTTTCCCACCCGTTGCTCAATGACACCTTCACATGAACCAGAGCAGCGTTTGTCAATCACAATTAGTAAGGTCACAAGTCTTCAATAGTACATGAGGTCGATATGTCATTCTCATAAGAAGACGCATACTACGAGGATAAGTTTCCCGAACTTTATCTCATGAATCTTGGTCAGATGGCTTTCATATATTTCATGTTGACTACGTACTATGCTGACTACGCATTGACTACCTAGCTATACATCTGAATACCTGGTGTAACTTTACATGATCGCCCAACTTGAGAGCTTCCATTTCTGTCTCGCACATTCTCTGTCCGTCAACACCATAACATACCGGTAGCTCTGCAGTTTTGATGAAATTGATATTTCTACAGTTAAGAAGGCTATGTCTACAATTCACAAACATCACATGGTTATAATTCCATTCTTTGCGCAAATTATCTTACGCCCATGACATTCTGACCAAATCATACTTTGGCTCATACAGTCTCTATATCACTCCATTCTGAAAAATCAACGATTTCTCATTCCAGCATCTATCTAAGTACTACAATCATCTATCTCAATATATGAATTCCCCCAAACACATCTCAGGGACTTCAATAAGGTTAATCTCTTGAGGCTGTCTTGTTGCATCCCTTGCATCCACGTATTTGATGCAATAAGTATGCCAGATATGCTAATCATGTCCAACAATACGCATCATTCTACAACAAAGAACAGGTCCCTCAGTGATGAGTGCTCGAAAAATTTCTATATTCCCATCATCTCGCATGAGTAATACCATACTTGAGACCCGACGTGAAATTTCGCGTCGCTTATGCGCAGCCCGTTGTAGACTAGGTTTGGATTCTGGGATTGTGTTATTTTTATTGCTTTAAAGTTGGTTGGTAGTCATGGAAGTATCTTACTCTTGCGTTACTTTTATTATAGTTGGCTAGGTTTCGTAGAGCCGCCGATTCACTCACCATGTTTCTCCCGGGTCGACTCTTTGTCCCGCGAAATTAAACAGTATGTCTAGTTGCTCGTGTTCGTACCGAAGACCGGTTTAACGTGTAGGTGATAGGTTTCCGCTGTCTCTGGACATGAAAAATGGCAGTATTGAGCGATATGGATGTCTACCACAATATTCATGACCCAAGTGAAGCCAAGCAGAAGAATTTATCTGCTCAAATTCCAAGTAATTTGGGCCACAGAGGGGCATATATAGGTACCAAGAGGTGTCTATTTTCACAATCTCTTCCTAGGTTCCCACTTTTTGATGACAACGAGATATGAATGGTAATTGTATTGAAAGAGTTATTTGTAGAGAATGAGAAATTACAAATGACACATATATGACATAGCACCAACAGTTCATCAACTCACAGTCACCGTTACAATTCCCAAAGATGATCGTAGCATCCATTTAATAGGTAGTACGGATCAACAACCTGAATATTCACTCTCAATTTTCGGAAGCAATACAATATTCAAAGTGAATGCATAATATCAAACTATTAGAATCTACCAATCGGATTCATAAATCCAAATCTTTTGATTTCCTGTCTGCAATCCAAACCATTGGAGGCTCTAAGAATTGATTCATGATGGGACAGATACATCAGAAGGTAATTGGTCAAATTAAGAGATTTTTGCAATATGGGATTGTTTTGTAGGTATGTATATCATACACAGATCCACATCATGAAAAAAAAAATGAACAACATCATATAACGATGAAATATATGTAATAAGTATTCTTCCGGGGAGAGGGGAGGCGGGTCCATACGCATTCTCGTTACATTAGCAAGTCCAACTCTCTACCTCCAAAACTTCCCCACCTTATTCGATTTCAGAAAGCTGAATTTCCTATGAAAACATGCTCGTTATTCTGACTCAAATGTTTGACTTCATGACTCCAATCATTGAAGCATCTAGGATCATAATTCTCTACAATATTCATATGGAAATCCGTGATATCAGCAGGCTTTTGTCTTTGATTTACAAACGCGGACTGGGCTTGTGTTATTGTTTGTATGAGAAAAGTACAGCTGACGTAGTACCGACGGTGTAGGTCCTAATTGTCAATATTGTATTCTGTCTAAAGAGCTAGATATGTACAGGAAGAAGCAATCCTTATATGTTGAGGCTAGCCCTCTCGCTTAGTGTACTACAGCAGCCTAATGACTTAAGGTCATTCACCTATGTTCATACGGTTGTTGCAAGCAGATCTGTTAATATCAAGTCAGCTTCCAAGCGATCAAACCCCTCATTCCGTGGGACAAGAACGCTGATCTATATAATGCACAACTTACAGGCTTCAGTGTAAGACTATCTTTTAGTTTAAATCTAAGATTATCGAAGGAAAATTGTAAAGACCGGTTCTTTTACAACTTTTGTGCCAGGCTAAGAAATTTGTCGCAATGTCCGATCCATCAAACGGCTTCGGTGGTCCTCCAGCTCCATCACCACTCTATGATCCATTCGCAGGCAAAGCGTTTGAGGTCAACACTCTTGTGTATTGGACTAATCCCACAAACCTAATTTGGACACAATCGGTACCTGTCTCGGTTCGCGCCACCATTTTGAGGAAGCATGAAAACCCCGTTGTTCTTGCATCTTCTTCTACATGTCTTGATCAATCACGGAGAATTACCGAGGCGAAAGCCGGCGATGTGGATGACTGGTATGATATCATGTTATTTAATGGCGCTACAAAGTATAGAGTCAATGGCAAAGAGTTAAGCTGGCGTCCAGTATCGGACGGGTTGGAAAATAGTCATTAGCTTGGGATTTTGTAGTATGGATTTGAATTGTTTGGTAGCTTTGAAGACAATGATAATCACTGGGATTCTGCTTTTGTGCTTCATCTTCTCTATGTAAATATCTGAGGATACCCATACTTAGAGACTAAATATGTACATCCTAATCCGTCTTCTCATTAATGTTAAAACCTCTTCTTCCCGAATCTGCACAACCTTGCTCTCGAGGCTCTATGTTCTCATGGCGTGTATGCTTTCATGGAGTGTGTCTTACACGATCTGATTAGAGGGAAAATTGTTATAAGTGAAGTAGAATAATCGACGTTTTCTTTTAGATAAACGAATGCTCAAACTCCTTGGAATACTTTAGAATTCATATAACTCATCAAGATAACAAGCACTACCTAAATCTGCCTCCTATTGAATCGGTTGTTAATCAAGTAAAATCAATATAGTGTGCACGTCAGCCAGACTCTATGGCACCCGCTTGCACCTGGTAAACACACAAAACCCATAATATGACTTCCCATGATGTGAACAAGGGTTCGTTAACACGTAGAATGGTTGTGGTCATGCAATGTGTAACTTAGGAAGAACATAATAACAGAAGTTTGGCTCCTGAATGGGGAATGATAGTGGTGTGCTTACAACATCTCTTGTAGTACGATGGAGTCAACGTTCAAACTCCAAACAATTCACTGTAGTAATATTTGAGCCATCCGCTTATATAAGAGGGGACTTAGGAGCCAAATAAGCAGAACTGAAAGTAATATTATCCTTGATTCACTAGAAACTCATTAAATTGCTCTTCGGCTCACGAGAAATTGTAAAAACACAGGGCACTGAAACTTTCCCGACCCAAATAAAAAAAGCATCCATGTTGCGCCGACCCCAAACTCCTTTCATGGAAGCCCTCTTTTCCCGTTCTTCAGGAACTGGTCCCTCGGTTGTTCGTCATACCCTCCATTTATCTGATACCATGTGTCTAGATATAAACCCCAGCTAACAGATTACAGGTTCCACAACCCGCGGAAGCATTCAAAATAGGCGACATACTCTTGTGGACCGGTCATAAAGGAACTACACCTCCCCCATCACCACCACCAGCATCATCTTCCTCTTCTTCGCCTCCCTCAACCAACAACTCAAGCGACAATGCTAATATTCGTGTCACTGTGATTAAGAAACACGAAACCGTTATTGCGGCTCCACGTTCACACCAAGGAGCAAATTTGAACGGAGCTTCGACTACCAGTACCAGTAGAACTATCATGCCCGAAGAAGTTAGTGTTTTTTATGATATACGAGTCGACGCGGATACGATAGTGCAAAAGGTCAATGGGAAGGAGTTGAGATGGCTCTGATTATCGAATTCGGTCAGAAATTGCGGTTGAGCAGAGGATGTTAATGCGGAATAGCAGTATGGGTTGATGTAGTCTTGTGTAAGAATCGTAGGTCTTGAACACATTGGTCTGGTTTGGAACAATAGAAGTCGTTGATTTTGATGCCATTTTTGAATGTTTTTGCTCTTGACCGGTTGTGATTTTTACATTGTGATATGAGTCCTCAGTCAAATGCTATTACGGGGTTTAATTATAGATTTTTTTGAAACATTTCCAATATTTATTAGGGAGTGAATGTTTCAAAGCCTTTGATTGTTAGACTACAGTCCAGACTATTAGACACTCTGATAACGTCACCGACATCAGTTCAAATAGTCTCTCAAATCATCTCCATACAGCTTGTTTGTATACCTGGTTAGACTGCGATTGCCATCAAGGCGTCCCAGATAAAGGCGTAATCTTCTCGAAGAGTCCTACTATGGCGAAGTATGAGTGTTCCCGAGCAATTTGGAGGTGAATCACTTGTATGTTTGCACTTCCAGCTAGTGATTCAGAGTTGTTAGTTTGTAAATAGTTGCTAATTATGCGTTTTGCAGACTGAGTGAATCCAAAGCGACTCAAAAACGAAACGACCTTCAGTTGTATAAGTCAGAACTTGCGTGTGGACGAGAAGATGCCGTAAAAGAAGATCAGTATTTACTTATTTCAAGAAAATACTAGTCAAATTCTATCCCCTTCAAATACCACTAGATAATCTCAATTCTAATTACATCACACATATTACAGTCGACATCTCTCGTCATGATTCCAAATTTTAACCAAAAACCCCTAATGGGCAACTCCTGCTCTAGTTGCTCTGATGACACATCCGTTCTCCCATCCGTCCGCCTACCCCCTACTCAGTCGCGAAATCTCAACTAACGAACTTCAGGATCCTACAAAAGTAATATTCAAGAAAGGCGCTCGTGTTTATTGGACCGGAAAAGTAGAAACATCAACAGCACCTACATCTGACATTCAAACTGCACCAGAAACTAGCAACGTTACTATAAACCGAGACTCGACATCTGAAATTCATTCGAGCATTGGTACTTCGACTGAGAATGCTAAATCCATTACCGTTATCGTGAGATCAGAGCGCATGAGAGAGGAAGTTTGTCCTGAGGAAGGGCGGGAAAATTTTAATATTCGGTGTTGTTATATGATAAAGTTAGAGAATGGGGAAGTGAAGAAGGTTGAAGAGGGACAGCTAAGTCGGATAGCAAAGGATCGATAAGGCTCCGTTGAGTTTTGGAACACTCTCCCATATATCATAATATGAATGATATCTCAGAGTAAATAATGATTCAAAATTGTTCGGATTGGAATGGTAGATTCTGAGGTACCAAAGTCAATAGCTGATAATCGATTCAATCTCGAAATGATATATTGTTGATTTTTTATTCACTTCATCAAGATCGATTATCAATTTTAGTATGCCACGACTAAGTGTAGCTGAGTACATGGAAGCATTATATTGAGATTAAAGAAGAACATTGGTGATCCCGAGGAGTTAAATATCCGTCAGAATGTCCACTGCATACAAATAATCCCACACCACTTTCAAGAACCCCTTTTAAAGCATCGCTAGAATCTCCCAACTCATCACAAACATTTAAATTACAAATATCCAGATCTCCCAAAGATAACTAGTTCCTAGCAAAAACTCTCAGATCTTCCTCCCTGGCCCTGCTTATCATCATTTCACTAGTCGTGAATGGAGGAGGCCCAACCATGTATTCAAACCCCTCAACACCTTCAATTCGGTTCGATCGTACTATGACGTATAGGTAATTGCCATTGGTAGTCCATTGTGCATGATCTCCAGGGAGATAGGGGGGAGGTATGCTGTTCGACATAGTGATACGGTATATTGTTTTGTTGCGTAAACTTTGTCTAATTTCTTTGATTTGGATTAGGTTCAAATTCAAAAGGAACATGGATAGGAATCTTGACGATTATGAGCGCAGAAATTTCATTCTTATATGGGAGGAAAATGAACGAGCACATATCTATATACATGACTCAGATTTTCAAACACCGATTTCAAAAAATTGGCGTTTGTGGAAACATTGTCATCAGACCTTCATCACCAGTAGAGATGCAAACACCGGCGTGTAAAAAGTTAGTCACTATCCTCGAATTAGACTTACACTGATGATAGACTTCTTCATTATTGTATACATATGTAGGCAAGACATACACTCCATCAGAAAGGTTTGCTCGCATGCTTCTAAGCACGTGATATATCACAAAAAGAGAAAATCGCGTAGGAATTTTATATCACTTGCTCTTCCCCATATCCCAATTTCAACTCACATGAATTGCATCTAGGCAACCACTCCCGTGTTATTTAGAAAATGGGATACAGCACTACAGCTGTCTTCGCTCTTTCCTCCTGGCATGAACGATTGGTACTGTCACATTAGTATGTGTACAAATCGCGTTTGTCGGCCGTCCTTCTCGTCCGATTATGAATGGAATGGCATATTTCATATGACAGGTAGCTAACCCCGGGGACCGCATTAGTTGTATGATTTCTTCCATTCGATACCTCTTGTTCCCCGGACAGATGGTACTTTAAAGAGGAACACTGTCTGAGGGATCACTTGAGAAACACAATTGCTTTGTAAAATTGATATGATTTGAGAGATTCAAAGTCCATAGGATATCAAAACTGCATAAATATAAAACCTGACATCAATTCAAAATATGATACAACATTCGTACAGATCCCAGCCCCAGAATTAAAATCTCCCTGTCAATCGCCATCTAGCATCTCGCTTCAAGCGCCAACGTCTAATCCTTAAAAATCTCATATTAGCTTGGTGTCGAATGTGTTTCGCCGCATCTGGATAAGGGAACATTTTTGTCCCTGGTAGACAATTATCAATCTCAGCTATTGCCTCTTCCAAGCTTAGGGGATTCAGAATTCGCGCTTGTCGATTCGCTTTTACAGTGGATCTTCCCGGTCCATAGAGAATGATCAAACGATTAACAACTGCTCTCCTGATCGCATGTGGTTCGATCTCTACGCCCATATGGTGGAGTTCTCGCAAAAGTACAATACCGTTCGTGATATTGTATGTTACTTTATTACTTGGGCGTACAAAGCCTGGAACCTTAGGCGATGGGCTCGCTAACGCTCGTTGAAAGCCCCATTCCACAATGGCTCTTTGCAGACTGGGTGGGAAGAGACGCTTGAGAGGATGTTGATGGTGCCACTTAGGAACTAGATCATCTGGAAGTTGCGTGCGGTCTCGAATTCGTAGATGATTTGCACCAGGTAGAAGATCATGATTTTTCGAGCCATACCAGGAAGCTAAAAACATGCACAAATTGTGTAACTCTTTTTCGCGGCCAAGCATCCCTAGTCGCCGAATGATTTCGGTCCAATGATGTACTGGAACTGATGAACCGGATGTCATGATACCTGTCAGAATCTTGGTAGCAATAATTACATCATCGAAATTATTGTGCTTGGGATCCATTACTGGTCGCCGACCGCGCCGACGTGGCCGTAAGAGTTGCCGCAGGATACAGGATATCGAAGTCGGTTTCACCGGTATATGATTTATCCGCATATCGGATAATGTCTTCAGCACAGCGTTCCATTGGTGTCTGATAACGCAAATCCTAAGGTGTATGTTGTAAACGTCAAAATCAGGAGTTCTACTCCCAACTAATCGTATGGCCATCGCTTGTCGGAACTCGGTTAATTGTTCTTTGGCTGCATATGAAGCCAAGAGTTTCTCTTGGAGTATCCAATCGTCAAGTGCTGCAGGATGCTGGTCGCTGTTCACCAATGCGTTTACGAATTCTTGATTTCCCTCTCTCGCAAAAAATTCCACGGCCTTGACAAACTTCGACTGACCAGGAGATATACCAAGATCTGCGAGCTGATCGAGCCTCTTAATGATAGCTTTGGTATCCGGATCCCGCAGAGCAATAGATTGAAATGATAGGGGCCCGATTTCTTTGACTCCCAGTGCGTGAATGGATTGTATGGATACATCTAATGGCACCCAAGTTGTAGCAAGCCATCGAGCTCCCAATTCATCATCATATTTCTTAGGTTTAATATGAAAGACTTCACCATGAATAAGATTCATCATCTCTCTAGATATACTTTGAGTGTCTTTAAGCTCATGCTCTAGACTAGGAGGTATGGATATTCCTGCATGTACCAAGCTGCGGGCGACCCGAAGAGCCAACGGGCTTCTGAATTTTGTCAACAGTCGAATCAGATCTTCTGTAGGTCTTGCAGTTTTGGGAAAGTCTTTTTTCTGAAAAAGCGAGAAGTGCCATTTGTATGCAGATGAGTATTCTTCTCGATGATATAATGGTACCATGATGCTGGAATATGATACATGAAATTTACTTCCTTCATAAATCTTCCGCAGAGCTTCGATATCTCCCCTGAGAGTAATCACTCTGAAACATAATTTCTCGAAAGCTTTAGCCTCTGGTGAATGATGCACCATTAATCTTCGATGCCATTGAAATGCTTCGGCACCTCTGTCACTCATTAAAAGATGATACATGAGCCTCGTGTAAAGTCCATTCCAACGTTGACCGGTTTGTTGCAGTAGACCATCCGCATATCGAATAATGCTTTCGAGCACAGCTTTATCTTCTAGGCCTAAATCTAAAAAGGCCCTCCACATTGTCCAAGATGCCAAACCCTCGACTGGCAATTGAATGTTCCTAGTTATTATTGCTTCCCAAATCATCCTCACTCCCTCATCACCATAAATTCGTTGCCTATATACTAAGAGCACCGCCCAAAGTTCAATGTCTTTCTCATAAATCGGGTTATCGACTAATCGTAGTGCGCCTTCCCGAGCCCTTTCAGATACACGCGATTCATATTCAAGTTCGCCAGGTGTGAAGTAATTTTTCCATCTATTGTAATTTTTGGTAGTCATCGATTTCGTATCGGCATGAGGCATGACTGTGCGGGAGCCATTCGGAGCTCTTTTCGAAACCACATGCCGTACAGCTGGTTGGGCGGTAACAAGGCTATCATGTTGCGAGTCATACTGATTGGCAGCCTCAAGCCCAATGCTAACACTTGCGTAGTTTCGATTGCATCTCTTACCAGCACAATCATATTGAATGTTGGCGGACGGCGGGGTATTCGATGCGTGTACTAGATATCGAAGGAGATTCAATGATGAATATCTAGAGATGAGTCGTTGTAACGCAGGGCGCATTATGATGCGCCGTCCCTTGAGATTTCGGTCAGATACTTATACAGATCCATCACTGCCATAGAAAGTATCGCATGCTTTTCATTAAAGCTTACAAGTTAGTTGAGCATTGTCATTCTTCAAAATATTTTGGGGCTGCTTGGGAAGTTGAAAATGCTTAGTCATAAACACTAGCGCGGCTTTGAATCCGAGCTTCCTGCGAATTCAACATCGAACCACTTCCTCGAATACCCCAAACAAACCGCAGTAACGCCTCGAATACAGACACAATGGCTGGGTAAGTAACAACCCTGAGTCTTGACAGGACTGCGATATATGTTGAGGGGTTGCTGAGATCATGGTTACACCCGACTCCACCCTTCACCGAACCTGCGAGAAATTGTTGCAAGATCATTTACTGACTCTGCCAACCCAATAGCTACAAACTCCGCGAGAACCGCGTTCCTTACTACCAGGCGCTCTTCCAAGAAGGTGCTAAGAAGCACATTCGTCAATGGAACCAAGTACGTAAATTGCTCTCTATTCCCAGGCATGGGGGTGGGGGTAGAAAACATCCATGGCTATAATGAAGGACAACTCTGATAGGTTATGCAGACTTCTCGCAGCAAGATCATGCTCTACCCATACTACGTCGCTCTTTGGGGAGGTTTCGCCGGTATGTATAGCATTCCATAAGAGGCAGGAACGGTTTGACTGATATTGGAACAATAGGATCTATGTACATGATGTCGAGAATGGTTTTGGGACACAAGACTTGGTTCGGAAAGGGATAGAGGTTGCGAGTGAAACGATAGAGTATGTGGATGCTTGGGATCTCGAGGAGCGCGGCGGTGTACATTGAAGTCAAAGGATAGATCAATTCATTAAACCTCGAATACTTGACGACAAACCCTCATGGAAATGCAACACCTTACTGGCCTCAATGAGATATGTACCTCCTCAATCCCACGTCAGAACAATCATTGTGCAAAGAGTCATTCCACATTTCAAGATTTTGGTGAAATTCCCTCTTCCATTTTCGTCTAATCGTCTCATTTTGTGGAGAAATGGCGCTTCTTCACAACAATGCTTAGTCCTACATCACAAGTGTGTGAGATATTCAAGCTTAAACTTGGCTCACTTGTTTCTGAGCGTGCCTGACCTCATGTTGCATCGTCGAAATGGTTCAATATTTTCATGTTATTGATTCATTCCAAAAATTTCTTCTCGTGGGAAGGTCGATGATGACGAGCGGTTATATTCTTTCTAGTAAGTGAAAGGCCGTTCGGTCAATGTCTTCGCTGTTTATACACAGTGCTACACTTGAGTTCAACCTGAGTTTAATCATTGAATCACATGATCTGATAATTAGTTTCACGCTACTATTAGAACAGCCCAGAAGCTAGATACATTAGATTGTACACTATACATAGTAATCTGATGTGAATTACACAGATTGTTCTCAGAGACCTTGTTCTTTAGAATATAAATACAAAAACGAACTTCCTCATGACTTCCAGACCCCTTCCTGAAGATTCAAGAATCCCTAGATTTTATAATCTATTACAGCGAGAGAGAAACAATACCCCCTTTTACGACATGAATGATATTCGCAAAAATATTGATGTCATGGTTTTCTCGCTAGCTCTGAACATAAATCTAAGCTAAGCTAACAATAAGCTAAGTAAAGGTTCTTTTTATAATGTACTAATAATCTCCATTTCGTTTGTCAAATACATTACCCTTACCACACCATTACCATTGGTTAAAAATCACAAACAATATCATAGGCATTTCAATCACTATTTATCTCCATTCTAATCATCTTCCTTGTATTCACTACTCTGAGTCTGTTTATCTTGTGAACATGAATGAACAAAACGAGCCACTCCTTACTATTCACGATCTCCTGGCGCGCGAGGAGCCAAGCCTACGACGTGCCAATTTACCATTTACCTACCGGGTTATCACCTATGTCGCCGCTGCCCATGAATTGATGAGGCGCTTCTATATAGACGAACCGGTGGGGCTTTTGATAAAGTCAAGCGGCATATGCGAAGGGGCTGTCAAGCCTTTATTTTGGCAGGCATTAGTTACAATTTTGCTTATCCAGCAGATATTTATACATACGTTTTGGCTATTTGCATGCAGATTGTATTTGCCCAAATGAATTCCATATTAGGCTCCAACGCTAACAAATATACTATAGCTTCATACATGGCATGGTCTACATTACGATCCTCTTTATGCCCACATCATTTACACAAGGTTACGAGGAGAGCTTATACCTTTGTTCGTGGATTCTCACTATCAGTCTATTGCCAGCTAGTCTCTATACCAGGTGGGGTGAATGGAGGCTCTTGGTGGAGGAACTAGAGGAGGCGATAGAGGCGCACGCCAACTACAATTAATACCAAGATGAAATTAAATCTGTTTCTTCCTCTATCAATCAATTTACATTTCGGCTGATTGAATTACACTGTGAAAGAACTTCTTATGATCTCAAGCCGGAGTTGAATAACTGAAATCGAACTATCTTTTGCGTCTCGAATTTCGTAATGTCTCGACCCAGACAAATTCCTTTCGTTTTCTAAAACTCGCTTCCCTTCTTCACTCTCCTTTAATGCACGCGCCGCCATACCCTTCTTCCAGTTGCTTTTAGTGTTCGTGCATCGATATCAATCAAGTCATCGCTTCGAACAATTCTACTCCAGCATCCAAGGTAATAATCATTCATCTTCTACTTTACTCTTATCGCATTCCTAGCCCAAGGATTATTATACATACTCAACACGATAGTCCCTCTATATTCATCATACTCGCTGACATCCCAACTCCTCAAATTCGTCCTTCGCTTTGGTTATAGTAAGGGGGTACCATCCTGTTAACAAAATCATGGATAAAATATCTCGATTAATAGTCGAGAAATAGCGAGAAACCATCAGCATGGTATCTCTTCTAGCTCACTTCATAAATATCCCACCCCTTCACATCTCACTTCCTCACCATCCATTTGCGCTCCCCTACTACCCTCCCTCTCGTGCACATAATCTGAAAACCCTTTACTCGTTACATATCAGGAAAATCCTCAACTTCGCGTCTGTCCACCGAGAGTGCCATTTTCCGACGAAACCCCTGACAACGCACAAGCCATATCCGTTTCCATTGGCCGCCATGGATACATCGCATTCTTTTTGTGCTCATACAATTCCTTCGCCCATACAGTTTTACCATCCCTCACTTTATCACCTACTTCTCCTCCTCTCCCCACTTTACCTCCAAAACTCACCTATAAACCCCAAGGAAATACATATAAGATCCACTCCCCATCCATTCAAGTCTTTCAGGGCTCTTAAGGATTTCAGGGGCGTTTCTAGGTTTCCAGACATCCATAATCTATTACAAATCCACAGTTCCTGAAGCAACCCAACGGCCAAACTCCACACGACTTAACAAGATTAGCTAATGACCATAGAACCGGGCATGACGGTCAGTACATCCCCAGCGCAGTGTACAATATCTTACACGAACATTGAGTCAGCAATATCAACCATCTTTCAACTAAATTTCGGATATCCAAACTCGTTCGGGTAATCATAGCAGACATATAAAATCTTGTCTTCTTGAAGGTTCGAACAGTAAAAATTCACAAACTTTATATAAAGTCACATCACATTACGCAATGTCTCACCCCATGTCTCTGGCACATCCTTCGAACATGTGCAATTTGATTTAATTCAATTCAAATTATCCCATTATCCCTACTACCCATTGTATCCGCAAACCATGGCATATTCGACAATCTTGAATTTTGCATCTTTCGTTCTCTGATGTGATGAAAGCTCCTCCCCGCTTCATTATATCAGTACATATCCTACATCCCCAACTTCGTAATCACCAACCCTGGAGTAGACATTTATTTTCAATCCTTAAACTCCCTTCCTTTCTTACCATCTCAAGCACCCGCACTATCCTGTCTCAACATTTCCGCAACATCCGCATCTAACCCCTCCATAGCATCCCCTCCCATGTCCGGAAAATCATCATTCAACTTCCTCTTCTTAATGCTACTCATCGAGTTGCTGCGTCCATAACTAGTAGAAACACTACTTAGCAAATCCAAACCGGAAGTTGGTGACATGGTCATAGATTGGGATGTGTAAATCGAACCATTAGTAGCAGCCGCCGAGGAATTGAGGTCAAAGTCTGGAAGTGACTCTTGTTGAGTGGTTTCTTCCTTCATGGGGCGCAATGGAGGTGATAGAGGTTCAACTTCCGGACGGTCAGGTTCGGATTTAGGAGTACCCATTTGGTTTCCTGGACTGCCATCTGCGGGTGTGCTCTCGCTGCTGTTTGCGAAGCCCCGCATAATACTGTCTTCCACATCCCTCTTTTTAGTGTCGATTTCATTACGTCGCGAGGAGAGCAGATTGAGCTGAGCCTCTTCTTCTGCTAGGGCATTACGGTTTGTCTCTAGCAATTTCTCCAGTCCTTCGATAAGCAAGTTACGCGATTTAATAACTTCAGCCACAGCTCCTTCGGCGTTTGCCAAAGTCTTGAGGAGGCCATTGAGTCGAGCAGCATGGACTGGCGCAGACGGAGTTGGCGTATTTGGATCTGTGAGCTTTTCGAAATCATTGTTCGCCGAATCCGTAGAAGTCTTTGTAGAAAGTACCAATTTGGATATTGTTTGCTGGGGTCCTACAAGAGGTTGAAGTTCGCTTGGCGCCGACGATGAATTGTTGGAGAAAAGGGATCCGCCCAATCCTTTCCTGTTTGAAGATCTTGATTTCTCTAGCTCTGCGATTATCAGTATAAGCTATTTCAAATCCGCAGACTGACCTACCCTCGATTCGAGCCTCGACCGCCTCTTGTATAGGAATTTCGAAAATCTGTCTCTGTCTCCAAACTTCCACGACTCTCTTCAGCTTATTTTGGACATCGCTTGTAGCTCCCTTATAAGCTGTAGCTGTAGCCTCTGCGATTACGGGAGAAAATGCAATGAGAAAATCATCCTTGCGCCGAGCTTTTGATTGTTGTGCGACTTCTGTGAAAGACATAACCATTAGACATGACCTAGGTAAATGGACCATATATTTGCACGTTTTGGGGGGTAAGGATAAATTCGAGTTAAAATGGAGATAACTTACCGTTTGCGAGGTATACCAGATTCAATCTCTTGTTACTTCCGGAATCCTTCAATTTTTGAAGCCAAAGTTGTCCAGTACGGTCGGCATATCTCCTAGACAAAGGATAAGCACATTGGAAAGTCGACGAGGTCAATAATATCTGCCTACCTATGAAACATAATCCATTGCGCAACGGTGACCTGAAAATCAGATTAGTCGGCCATTCATTACCTGGGATCCAAGAGCGGTACTTACAATACTCTCCTGTGTCTCGTTCAAAGCAGAAAGTTTTGCCAGAACGGCATCATCGTTGTAGGCCATTTTTCTTACTTGCGACTTGATGGAAAGGAATGGCGAGTATTCAATGGAGTTTTTGTTTGTATTCAAGTGTTTGCTTGTCGGCGTTTGCTTGCTCAATTGAATTTACAAGGTAAAAGAACGGCTTTGTTATACACCAGCAATCCAGATATCACTTATTAAATGGCGAAAAACAATTGATAAAAAGATGAAAATTTCCAGAGATAATCTCCAGATATTGATAATCCTTTATGCCTACTCGATTTGATGTGGAAAGGGAAACTCAGTTGAATTGTGAGTTCTTATGTTGTTTGCATCTGGAGTTCGTTCTCAAGCTCTCCAAATAATCCTTAGTGTCGGTAACTTCCGTACTAGCACCCCGGCTTTAGGCGCATGTGTAATTGGCATTCAGTATCATCGTATTAGGAACAGACAGCTTGCGATTTCGAATCAAGAGTTACACATAACCAATACTTTAGATTTCAATATGGCTGATAGATTTCCTTCTCTTGAAGACTTTGACTCTGGTGGTAAGTTCAGTTTTGAGAAATTAAATGGAAAGTATTACGTACGCTTTATTAACAACACGATTTACAGCGCAAACAACTCAAGGCGACTCTACTTTCGAAGGAGGTGCCGATGATTTCCTAAGTCGTGAGAAGGCCCTTTTGGGTGACGATGCGGATCAATTTGCTACTGGCAATGACAATGCCGCATTTGTAGAGGATGGTGATGATGATTTATTGGGTGGAGGTGGAGGAGAGGATGTTCATGAATTCGAGAGTTCTTTCCCTGCCATTGATACTCGCAATGAGGTATATCATCTTCCCATTACTAGTTCGTTTTCAAGGGAAGCTAATACTCATAAAATTAGAATGTTTCACCAAGCGGACAAATCACCAGCACATACACCAATTACCAGCCCCAAGTTTCCGACGAAGAAGAGCCAGAAGTCATCAAGCAATGGCGCGAACGTCGAGATCTCCAACTTCAAGCCCGCGAGGAGAGATCCGAAGAAAAGAAGCAAGAAACCATCAAGACTGCCCAACAAAATATTGATGATTTCTACGAGAATTACAACACCAAAAAAGAGAAGACAATTGCGCAGACTCGTCGTGAAGCTGAGGAGTTTTTAGCAAGCAGAGAAGATACATCTGCCGGTGGAACTAGCTGGGAGCGTATCGCAAAATTGGTTGATTTGAGTGGAAAGGGTGCTAGAGGTGGTGCAAATGGTACTGGAAAGGAGAAGTTCAGAGAATTGTTGATGAGCTTAAAGAAGGACGAGAAGGCGCCTGGTGCTACTGGATATTAGAGGGTGTTGGTTGGGTGGATTGGGTGATCTCTCTATGGACTTGTAAGATCGTACAAGATGGTTGTTTATTTCGTTCAAGAATTGCCTAATCGGATCTTCTGGGCAAAGGGGCGTTAAAAATGAATGGCACAGACACGCATACCTATTAAAGATTTGTTTATAATACCTAACATTGCTCCTAAATGCTGGACTTTGAACTGTGATTACTATTTACTCATTGAGAAAGTTATAATACCATTGCTGGTTTCAAGCTATTCTTTAAATTGCACGGCGTGTTTCCTTTTCATATCATTTCGTTAATTCCTTCACCATCTTCCCCTTCCCCTGATCCAGACACTTATTCCGGATCACCGTAATTCTCATCCAACGCTCTTTGTCTTTCCTGTTCCTCAAATTCCTTCAATGCAGCCTGTCCTTCCTCGGTTGTGGCATCAATAATTTGTTCCTCAAGTTGCAACATACCGCCCTGGATATGTGTTAGCAGGTCATATGAACACAGATACTACGATATGAACTTACCTCGCTGAGCTGGCCTACAACTTCTTCTGCTTGTTCGACGCTCATTTTACCTAATACCTTATTGACTTCATCCAAGCTACCGCTTTCCAGAGCTCGTTGCAGTCCAGGTGGGAATGCATCGAATAGTTCTCTCGATTTAATTACCTCTGGATCCTCACTCGTTGCAGGTGGAACAGTAATGTTGATAATGGTACCAGGATCAACAGCATGAAGCTGGATTTGCTCAACTCCACCTTCAGTGCCCTCTTCAGCTGCTCTCTGCTTCTGGATCTCCCTAGCTCTAGTACGGACTCTATCAAATGTTGAGTTGACATCATCGAAGAAGACCTTTTGTGCTTGGTGGCCCTTGGTAGTGATACGCTTAAAGAACAAGCCAACACCATCCTTTCCTAGGGCTCTGCAGTATTGAAGCAATAGAGCTTGATGAACACATTGCCTAGCATAGTCATCCTTGTTTGCGATTGCAGAGTTAAATGCCAAAACAAGTAAACCATCGGTCTCTCTTTCTGCAAGCACTGACGGATTTGAGGAGATATACTGAAGACATGTACGATAGTCACCCATCTTAATTTCTGCAAATTTCTTTCCAAGCTCGCTAGCTTCTACGTCATCATCTTCTTCCTCTTCGTCTTCATCAACATCTGCATCGGCTCCCGAGGATTGTTCGCCGGGCTTCGAGCCATCCTTATTGGCGAGGGCATGAGGATTCAGGACTTCCACAGCTTGGACCTTCTCTTTAGGCTTCTTCGATTCTGTGGTCGTTGGTTTTGGGTCTGCCTTTGCTACAAAGGAGCTGTCAAATCCAGTATGTATACTCTCACTAGTGATCTTCTTGCCCTCCTCTTTCTCTAAAGTCTCCAGTTCGACCGCAAGTTGTTTTTGAAGGTCCTCAACCCTTTCTTGATGTACTTTGATTTCGGCGAGATACGCCTGGAATCGATTTTCTGGTTTGTCCTCATCGACCTTTGTTTTGACTTGATCAATAAGCGCCGCCATCATCTTAGAGTATGTTGGTGGTGCCTCCTTGACATGAGTATGTACCCCTTCTGGAGGTGGAGGTGGAGAGTCATCTTCGCCAGTTGATTCCATCAATGCTTGAAATGCAAGATCATCCGGACGTTTATCAGTTTGAGGACTGTAAGATTTTAAAGCAACAAGAAGAGCGTTTATCCTCTTGAGAAGTCCATCGTTGACGATTCGCTCATACTTGTAGGTATCTATTTTATTCTTTCTCTCATATCTCTGCTGATGAATTTGATTTTGTTTTGCTCGGATGAAAGAGCGCTTATCAACATTAGGGTGAACTTCAACATCTGAGTCGTCGCTCAACTCGAGTGCATCCTGATATTTTGTCAGCCTTGAACCTTCAGCCTTTCGAAGTGGGGGATGGACGACGATGAGGGGTATGTGTTCCAATATTGTATATGGAATGACCTTACCCATTTGCTATAGTTTATCGGCATATTGGCGATAATTTGAAATATTCTTGAAGTTGTGTTGTTGAATTATTTTCGAAGCTGTTTTCAGAATTCCTTTCTATCTTTATAACTCTTTGAATCGAATGTTCTACAACAATTATCCTTTGCGCCCAAACATTCCAGCCGAGCTCAAGCCAACAGCGTCAAAATCTAGCCCCACGTTTAGCTTTCATAAGCCGATGAATAAATGTTGTGATTGGAAGGAAGCGATGACGGAAACTAAATCTAGTAATAAATCTGAATATGCTCCTAGGAAATAATGTTACCCGTTTAGAAGGAAAACCTTCAACCTTCGATTATTTTCAACTCGTTTGAATCATTTATAATCTTTATACTCCCACGCAATAATGACAGTTCGGCGATTATATCTTTCACAGCTTCATCGGTGAATTCAGCGGATGTAGTACACAATCCGAGCATCAAAACTTAACAATGCGGCGCACCTTGACATTAGGCAATGGTTGGGGAGGGGCCTCGATCTGCGATATAGCTTTTAAGCAAGTATCGAAACCCATTCCAGCTCCCGCAGCTTCAAGATGGACTCCATCCGGACCTTCTCTGGTTGCAAAACGATTTTCATCCGGCTTCAAAAATTCGCCATCGCCGTTGAGCCCCGCGTCCAAGCCAACCCCACAACTATCTACAAGTCGTCTTCTCCAACAAACAAGAATTGGGTTATCATCTCCATGGCGGCCGGCAATATCTCAATTACGACCTTTCAACAGTGCATCGCCTTTGCAAGATTCCCCGAAGGGCTCAGATAGACAGGATCATATCACACGAGAACGACAAAGGCGCGAGGAAGAGGAGGAAGATAATATTGATGAACAAGGAGATTTCGCACGAAGTGAGAAAGCCTCTAAAGCGACACAAGTCAATTTGAGCGCAAGGTTGCAAAGTAGTGGGAAGAAACAAGGAAATTCAGCCGCTTTTGGTGAAATATGGAGGTTACTCAAAATTGCTCGACCGGAGGCGAAATGGCTCGGTCTGGCTTTTGTATTCCTGCTGATATCCTCATCAATCACCATGTCAATACCGTTCTCCATTGGAAAGATTCTCGACTTGGCTACTAAAGATCCTTCGGAAGGCGAAAAACTTTTTGGACTAGATATTTCTCAATTCTTCATTGCTCTCGCATGCGTTCTGACCATGGGCGCTGCCGCTAACTATGGACGTATCATTATACTGAGAATAGTTGGAGAACGAATTGTAGCCAGACTTCGATCACAGTTATACAGGAGAACTTATGTACAAAATGCGGAATTCTTTGATGCCAATCGAGTTGGAGATCTTATTTCTCGATTGAGCTCAGATACGGTTATTGTTGGAAAGAGTATTACTCAAAATCTCTCAGACGGTTTACGAGCCATTGTCAGCGGAGGTGCCGGATTCACAGCTATGGCATGGGTGAGCTTAAAGCTTACAAGCATCCTGTGTCTCATGTTCCCGCCTGTTGCAATCGGTGCATTCTTTTATGGTCGAGCGATCAGGAATCTTAGTCGAAAAATTCAAAGGAATTTGGGAACCCTGACCAAAATCGCCGAAGAGAGACTCGGAAATGTTCGCACGAGTCAAGCTTTCGCTGGTGAGACACAAGAGGTTGGCAGATATAATCAACAAATCAAGAAGATATTCTCATTAGGAAAGCGAGAAGCATTGATCAGTGCAACATTCTTCAGTTCAAGTGGATTCTTTGGTAACATGACTATCTTGGCATTACTATATACTGGTGGCTCTATGGTTAAGAACGGTATGATAAGTATCGGTGAATTAACATCCTTTTTAATGTATACAGCTTATGCTGGGTCAAGTCTTTTTGGTGTCTCCAGCTTTTATTCGGAACTCATGAAGGGAGTTGGTGCTGCCAGTCGTCTTTTCGAGCTTCAAGATCGAAAGCCTACAATTCCTGCAACTGTTGGTACTAAGGTTAAGTCTGCACAAGGCGTCATCAAATTCAACAACGTCTCGTTCGCCTACCCAACTCGTCCAGCAGTCACTATTTTCGACGGTCTCGACTTTGAAATCCCTTCAGGTACTAATGTGGCAATTGTCGGACCTAGTGGCGGAGGAAAATCTACTATCGGTTCACTTTTATTACGATTTTATAACCCTACAGAGGGAACGATTACAATTAACGGCCAAGACATAACCAAAATGAATGGAAAGTCTCTTCGCCGTCGTATTGGAATGGTTGGTCAAGAGCCTGTTCTTATGTCTGGCTCGGTTGCCGAAAACATTGCCTATGGAAAACCTCATGCTTCAAGGTCTGAGATTATCGCAGCTGCACGAAAAGCAAATTGTCAATTCATTGGCGACTTCCCTGAAGGTCTGGACACACAGGTTGGAGCACGTGGTGCCCAATTATCCGGAGGACAAAAACAGCGAATCGCAATTGCTAGAGCTTTGCTCAAGAATCCTGATATCCTTATACTAGACGAAGCGACATCGGCTTTAGATGCCGAATCCGAAACACTGGTTAACTCTGCTCTTGCGGCGTTACTCAGAGGGCATAATACAACAATTTCAATTGCCCATCGTCTTTCAACTATCAAGCGTTCCGATCACATTATTGTTTTGGGCAATGATGGGAAGGTTGCTGAAACCGGAACCTACAATACTTTATCTAACAACCCCAACTCGGCCTTTTCGAAATTGATGGAATGGCAAATGAGTGGAGGTGATGCAGCGGATCACAGACCCGTTGAATTAGACGGTCACTTCACAGAGTCGGAGGAAATCTCGGACGACCTGTCGCGTATGAGTGATTCTGATGCTATCGAGGGGGAAGCCATCGAGGAAGGTACTAAGGAGCGAAAGGAAAATAAAACTAAGACAGAAGCTGTTTTGGAAAAGACAAATAACAGAGCGAAGTAGATCAAGAGAGAGTTAGCAAACGAATCAGAAGGAAATGTATGGATATTAGCCTTCGGTTTCTTGTTTATTCTCGAGTCGTTTATAGAGTACGTGGATATAGTATGGGGCTCTCCACGGGCCCCATTTACCACGCAGCGGAGAGATAGGAGGGTTAATTACTAGCGAGGGTCTGATACCGGCTTGTTATAGGTATATCCCGAAAGGGAGAAACACAATTGTATTATACTCCACTCATATGATAATGTATTGAGTTGTACACTTTCCTTGAACAGTCTATGACTTTCATCTTTTTGCTATGCTACGCGTCATCTCTACATTATCCTGTACACGTTGGGCTTCGTGAGACTACCTATTGCAGAATAAATAGGATTGATACAGACTTTCTAAATAACGAATTCAAAGTTTAAAAGGTTCGAATGTGTGAGAGCTGAATAGATATTCGAGAAAAGGGAAAATTCAACAGTTGGTGCATTGGAGGGTACACGCTCAATTTTCGACATTTTTAACAAATTCATTCTTCAATTGTTTGATATTGGAATTTATTTTTTTATTGTTCAATTTCTAATGAATCATTATAACAATTCCTAAAACATGCGAATCGATATATTACAAGATATTTCTAAGTCCATTTTTGCAGTGTTCCATCAGGCGATGCTCGTCTTTGCGTAAGTTTTACTTCCGTCTATTGGTCATTTTTTTCTTCATATTTTCTATTGCTTCAAACGGTTTGAATCATCACAAACTGTTCCGGTCATTTAACCGGGCTAAATTCCAATATTCAGATATAGGACGCTTTCTAGCACAATGCTGATGACTATGTGGATGTTCATTGAGGTAATCAAGGATCCAATCCTTCTGCAAGCCATCCGAGAAGAGATTTCCACAGCTTGCTTGACCAGTTCGGAGACAGGCTCACAGACAATTGCAGTAGGCATAGTAGTAGCACTACCCCCCCTCCAATCTGTCTTTACAGAGATGCTACGACTTCGCGTAATCTTCAATCTGATGTGGAACGTGAAAAAGCCAATCGCCATAGACGGCTTTACTCTACGATCAGGATCATTGCTACAAGCCACTTCAAAATTAGCCCATCATAAAGAAGCGGCTTAGTCTAGTGTAGTACACCCAGCTACGGAGTTTTGGACCGAGAGACATATCAAGTATCAGAATGAAATAAATAAATCTGGTAATGCTACCCGAACTCGCAAGTTCATAATGGCCGCGCGCCCGAGTGACTTTTTTGCTTTTAGTATGCTATCATGAGAATCTTCTCTTTCTTCTATCCACTGAATACATAATCATCCATTAACATAGCTAACTCGCTAGTTTTTAATCAGGCGGTGGGCATTCGATATGCCCAGGTCGACACTTTGCAAAGCGGGAGATATTAATAGCAACTACTTTATTAATCTCTAAGTTTGATATCGAGATGATTGGGCTGACTATAATAGACGGATCTACATCTAATCATTCAGCTCAGAGTGAGATATGCATTAGTGGAGTAGGAGCTCAACCACCAGATCATGATCTCAAAGTCTGATCAAAGCGTATTGCTTGACTTCAAGGAAATTGGTAGTAGTGGTATACATTACTTGAAAAAAAAATTCTAGCTTTAATGGCTCATCTATGATTTTGCCTCTGGGTAGTAGAGCAACACAGCGCGTAACACTAGGACCAATAACGAAAGGGGGCTAAGCGAGGGCTCGGAAAATTTGCAACTTGACCATTTAATATAAGAACTCTTCCACGAATAGATTTCCACGTTACCCCTATTACTCTTGGAGCTCTTCATCTAAGCTACCGTCATAGAACAAGTCGACCTTAGGATGAGATACTCCGTTCCAATATGGCATCAGCCCAGTACACAATATCTCTCTCATATTATTTTACCAATAGTCCCGAATGATCTTAGAATTCATATATCCACCCTCTAATTTGTGCGATGTGCTCCAGAAATCATGATCCAGTTCGTTATGAAGGCAAAGCTTGTGAGTCTGTTTGGGATGCTTACAGATCAGCTCCGATAGGGCATTGCGCTCTCCGATGGACGTGGGTAAACGGCTCATAACGAGCCAGATTTTGCTTGTGGGGAAACGTTCGGATTAAGATCCTCTTCGAGCCCAATACTCCGATTCAATCGAGATTTCTCGAATAAGAAGAAGAGATCTTTTAGGGTATAGTGTTAAGCCTTGCCTGCCAGTCAATGAGTTTGAGGCTCATTAATCCCAAAACCTGGTGATACACCCTTACGAATCGTACTCGCTCACTGGGAGTCATATGTCGTGGATGCCAGTGCAAACCAGGTATATTTTTCTCTGGTGGTGGCGTTGCTCTATAAGATTCTACGCGGTCATTAATGCCCACTATAGCCATGTTAAAGATGTTCTTATCGTGTCTTAACACACTTAGAATAGAACTCACTCCTAATTTTAAACGCGACCTCCATCTCAAATTGAGCGATAGCATTCTCTATTCTGTAGGTACCTGGGTATAACTACCAAGATAGGTAGTGCTTACACCACTGCATTCAATCCACTCTCCCACGCGCGAACAATCGATCATTGCCGAGAACATCCGACCTGAGCCCAAAGATATTGATTATCATTATGCCTCGAACGGACTTCACAACAATGTTCGTTCAGATGAAGGGGAACATCCCTGACACACTTTACGATATTGTGAAAGTCCTTGCTTTCTACAAGCATTCTGACGCAGACATTGTGTAGGTGGTTTAGAATGATTCAAAATAGCCATGTTGACTCCGCAGCCGACCGAACATGATATAGAAGGTGCCAGGTTTAAGATTTCGATATTTTGTTCAGCCTCTCAATGAGTCTTGAATTTAGACATCAAGTCAACTTCCTGGATGAAACATTCCCAGTCTTCCCATTGAAACACGTTCCTCAATCCTCTTCCTTCCTTCCAACACTTTCTGCTCTCTTGTCAAAATGAATGGAGTGACGACGCCAAGCTACAGCTCTGATCTAATTTTGGGGCCGTCGTCTCTGGTTTCGCATGTAATTTCCACTCAGAATATACAGCCATGTCATGTTCTCGCCGTTTCACGATCATCATCGTCCGTGTCAGTATTGTCTCCTCATGAATTTTATCCAAAATTAGCACACTTTTGACTGGTCGGTGGAAAGACGCTTGTCGTTTATGATTTCCCAGGCGTTCTTAAGGAGGATATTCTAACCCCTTGTGGCGTTACCCCGCTTAAAGTAGTAGTTGCATCTAGTTTCTATAGTTACATGAAACCATAGCAATATCAACATACTCTTCAACTACAGCACTCCCCTAACCCCTCACCCAACAAGGTACAAATGCAAGATGGATGGTCAATGGAAACCGTCGCATTGACTTGGTATATGAGGCTGACCGACAATATTCATAAACTGGCGTTGACCTTGTATCATACGATGTAGTAAAATTGGCTTTTCTGCCTGTTTCCAATCCCTATTGCTTGTTTAAAGATCATACAATGAAATATTTTGTGGGTGTCTGTATAAACACGATTAGATTGTATTGAAGTCAAATTTCCAAGATGTTTAAACTCTGACTAAAGTATAGATACTTGGCACCGTGCTGCAACTTCGGCCGCCAAGGACATTCGTTACCTGTCAATATGGTTCGTGGGGATGAATGGAAGATCTCTATCAGCTGTTTCGTCTCCAAAAATTGACTCTAGGTTTCTGTGATTGGTAAATTCTCTAGACTTCATGCCGTTAAAATGTTGCTGTGACTTCACTTTTTACGTTGCCTGAGAAGTTGAGGTTACTGAACAATAACTGGCTCTGTAGTAGCTTCTCTTCTCCAAAATAGAATGAATCTGGAAGACCACTAGTGGGTGCACGAACTGATGGGACACTTCCAGAAGTGACTTGGCAAATATTTCTTGAAGTATTAGTTTAAATACTTTGGGATTTGATATAATGATTCATTTTAACTTGAACAACCAAAACATTGATTTTGGTATCAAAAAATAGAAAAATAAATTTGTTATAACTTTTGAAAATTGAGATGTGTCCCGTCATTCCACACACTCACTAATGTAACTTGGGTTCTTGCTTCAGATAAGAAAGCAGAACATTTGCAACAGGGCACATAGCAACTCACTTGAAAGGATAACTTTTGGGGCTAACGCTCGCTTATCACGAATGATTCGGTCTCCACTGGAGTGGCTCGCCTTATCGGGATGGGTAACCCTACCCGACTACACAACATCACTTGAATCGTAGTCTCCAAAATTACCCCGCACCAAGAGAGCAGCCAGCCCGAGTTAATCGGTATCGTATAAGGCTATTTAGAGAAAGCAAATCTAAACTTGCTGCTAATAAAATCATAATGCGCGAACAGGTGCAAGAGCTTAGAACATACAAGAATGAAGAGGCGCTGATTTGGCGTCAACATAGTCATATTCCGTGCATGTGCTTTTAGTTTAAATAAGCTGCTGTTTCCTGAGCAATTCCATATCAAAAGTGGATGTGAAAGGAATACTCTAAAATCTTCTGAGCAAAGGATTGGTGCAAGGTCAACCTCGCTCCCCTTCTACTGAAGTTCGGCGTATTTAAGTGAACGAATAGAATGACCTCCTGTCCGGTCACTTCAGGGGCTTTGTTTCTCGTGAAAATCATCATCTCCCTTTAAGTGCCAACTATGGGCGACGATGTGGTCCGTGCAATATACCTTGAATAATAAAGCCTGGTTGGTTAGAAAGATCATTCTAATGCTTTTTAAGTCACATTGTTTATGAAGCGGAATCTTGATTCTGAATCTAGATTTTAGATAATTGAAAGGAGAATGAAGATTTAGAAGTAGTATATATTACTACAACTCAGATTTTTGAAATAGGGATAATATTGATTGGATTTTATATTAAAGAATAAACATGAATGTCTAATCAAGTTTTAGGAATCCTAACGATTTGGTTGGTTAATAAGATCCATTGGCACTTAAGGGATACACTGAGGTCAACGCTGTGTTCCATTTTTTATACATTTTAGGGGTCTGTGCTGTGGGGTGCTTGGGGTGCTTGGAGGTTCGGTAGTCATGATGCTCATGTGGAGACTGATGCGCAGATCTTTTGGCCACTCGAGCCTCCTAACTGATCTGTTCTTGGTGGCAAATCCAACTAATGCATGACAACAACTTCTCCCACAACCCTTCCAATAACCCCAGGCACTGACAAAAAAAGCTTTGATATGGTTCTCGCAAATTAACGGTGTATCTAGTCATCAAATTGGCTCGGACGCTTGCCAGCCAATCTCATTTGCCATGCTCACCGCAATGCGAAAGATCTCTAACATTGGTACCGTGACTTTCGGAGATGTCTATTCCATTATGACTCGAGTGATTAAAGTTAAGTATTTATATCAGCGTGGCTTTAGCTAATACTAATGCCTTACTCAATTGACAACATGGGATGCTAGACATCAATTGAATTCCCAATATCGATGATGGGAAACTTTATCGATTTGAGAGCAAGCGTGCCAAGAGGAGGCAAATTCACAAAATGCGGGGGTTTGTGTCGATTACATTGCTTATCATAGACTGATTAGCAGCGATCTTTCCTTCTTACGGCTTACTGCTGATAAATATTTCGGCTCGTTACTCTGAATGCCAATCATAACTCTTGGGTCAATTGTGAGGGGATTCGCCAAGCATCACATTCTGGGGAAATTATGCTTACTCAATGCAGCATGATGTAGAGCCAAGTGAATGTTGGTCGTTATCTATTCGTCTCGCTTCGTGATTGTACAACCTCAAGCACATGTTTGACCAATAGGAGTCGTTACCTGGAGGCGAAGAGCACAGCAGTCATCTTGATAGGTTCACACAATGATTGTTCTGTCGATCATCAAGCACGGGCGTCTGCGTCGACTCGAGAACTTAGGCAGTATGACGTCTAGACCTTCTTGGGACAAGGTCTCGCGTTAAGACATGATAATCAGATCTAATGACATGAGCTCAGCCCCTTCGGGAGTCAGTGTGTATCTCACAAGCAAGTATATAAAGAAGCCTGTACCCTCGATTTACAAATTTAGATTATCATTCATACCATCAAACAATACCAAATCACATACAACTTCGATACTCAAACAAAATCATTACACACACAAACGCGTATCATACAACAATCAATCAATCATACACAACTAGCCATCATGGATCCCAGACTTCAAACCGTGGGCGAGCAAAATACTCTTTTCACAGATCCATTCGCAGAACAGGCCATTGGGTCACCACTCAGTATGTTACTACCTTGCTCACTCTTTCACGGCCATCGTCAATTCAGAAACTAACCCATTGTCTAGAAAAAGTCAATACAAGCACAAGCTCCTCCTCTCACCTAGACTCTCCTTTCGATGATTTTGCACAAGACTGGAAGACCACAACCCACGAACGAGACAGTTGGGCGACACGTGAGAGACGACGTTCTACTGCGTTCGGAAATATCAGCAACTCTGCTTTCATGGGCACTCACCACGAAGCCAAGCGTGGTCGCAGCGGTAGTTCATCACAACCACGAAAAGGATCTGTTTTAAGCATGTGGTCAGACTCAAACGATGAAGAACCCGATGACCTCCTAGTGAGAGTATCGAGTAGAAAGTCCGAGGGGTCTGAGAGGGAAGGAAGAAGAGGAAGCGTGTTGAGTTTATTCTATCGCAAGAAGGATGAACAAGGAAAGGATATCATCAATTCCGAGGGGCGCTAAGACATATCAGCTTTGACAGTGGATAATAAGCTTCTGTTTGGACTGTTGTATATGGCGATATACTTGATACCTGGGTAGAGCCCGCTTTTTGACGACGATGATTTACGAGTTTACTTAGCTTATATATTGTATTATATAGAGAACTTGTAGTGTATATTGGGATTTCCTTTTGTGGAACTCGGGATGGAATACCGAAACATTTGGATTGTATTATGAATCAAAAATATTTGAGATTCTCCTTCAAAACTATTTTTTATACTTGAGTGAATTATTGAGATGTTTTTGGAATGTAGACAAAAAGGAACATCTTTTTATTTTCATATGAAACTGAATAAATGTATAGATCCAGTTCAAAAGGAAAAGAAGAGAAGAGTATTTGTTGCACGAAGATCAACTCATTCATCTGATTCTTGAAATTCGAAACTCTTAAATCACCACTGCCTTGTTAATTGTAAAGTTTAGCCTAACCCACATCTGTCTATCTTACTATCTGGAGTGAAAAAGCACCATAGATTATACTTTCTTGGCGTGGGTGAAACTTTCATGCCGTTATCTTTCCTCTACTATCACACCACAAATGCACATGAATTTGAATATGTGCCAGTAAATACTAGCTGTAGCACGTAAAAACACTAAAAGTATGTACCGCACAACGAACTAAGAACATGGGGAATCAGCCAGCCCCACGGACCCTCCGCAAACTCTATTTCCCACAGACTCGTTTTTGTGTCCACTTTATCCACCAGATAGCATCAGCCCTTTTAACTAACTACTAACTTAGTGCCATTCGGGTCTCCCTAATTCCGTTCGTCCACCTGAAATCGAGACGGACATTTTCATCGATATCCAAACTGTGAGATGGTATTGGTATCTCTATTTCGGTGTGTTTGAAAACTTAATTCACGCAAGTGAGACATGGCGAAATAAGTATCAAGGAATGGCGTAATACAAAGAGAGTTTGACTAATGATGAATATGCGCGCGGTGTATTCGCGATATCTTTGCCAAGCCTGTAGCTAACCATCATAGATAAGATAAGGTGACGACGCCGTTGCATTGACAGGTGCGGTGCAAAAGCATGTTTTGAAGGAAAATTCCGAGGCCGAAACATAAAAAAGGTTATTTTACCACGTGTATCAAGTACGATATCTTAAAGCAGATGCGAGGAACGGAGTATTGTCTTGCTTTGAAACATTAAGGTTGGTGGTATGTTGAGTGCATTTAATAAACTAAATACTGTGAAGCAATACGGCTTTTCCAGCTATTTTGGGCATTGGAAATGTGATGGTGAGGTCGTTATCGCACTAGCTGAAATTCTCCCCTTTTCATGATGCATTCGCTTATGTTGCTTTCTTCACCTCTTGTACGTAGGAAAACAAGGCGGCCATGTTTGACCATCTCTTGATACTTCCAATAATCCGATTGTTTCTCACAAATTTGATATAAAATATAATTTTTGATAGGATGCAAGACAATCAAAAGATGAAAAATATTTTAGTCTCTTCAGATTTATGATTCAATCAATTGAAAGATTCTTAGTAAACTTTGACACCTTCCACAAGTATTCCTCTCGTCATGAACCAGCGTTCTTTTTCTCTTTGTCCCCAAACGTTATTCGTCTCTATCTTCTCGGCTTATGCTTCGCTCGGATCTGTAGACATCCCGACATGCCCCGCAATGTGTATGATCACTGTCATCAACTCCCGAAGTTTAATTCAGCATACTCGACAGATCAATATTTTAAATTTTCAAAACTCCCCAAGATATCTGGACGGTTATTTGGGTTTTCACTGGATCTGGTACCACCGCATCAAGGCTAGTTCGTTGAATTGTAATTCCAAATCGGATTCTAGTGAACTCATGAATAATCGGTGTTGAAAGGTCAGGCGCAGCCTAAGATAGCAGTTATCTGAGTCTTGCTAGGGGAACATCCGCCATTGTCTTAAAACCATTGATAATCATCCAGTGAGTTACTACAATCTCACCTTACGCAAGGGGAAGCATAGGCCATCAAACATGGCGGATGATGAGCTGACTGACCATGGCCACTTTGGTTTCTGGATGCAACCCCAATTGCGCCATTGTAACAGCATATCCCGCCTCAAACAGTTTTGGGGTAAGATCAAGGAAAATACCTGACCATAGACATAAATAGGTTTCTCAATATAGGATACAACAAATATGGTTATAATTCGGTTTGACCAACTTCATACAGTTGCAAATTTTCCTTTCACATCACACCCAATCAGACCTGATTGTGAAGTAAAAAAGCAATCATCTAAGGTTGAAGAAATAACAAAATATCCCGAGTTAAACCTTTTAAAAATGAAGGAGACTTGAACGGATATAGGTGGAGGGGTTCAAAAGAGTTGTATATCCAACAAGTGCACAAGAGTTCAAACAGACTGCTTCCCATCGCATAAAAACATAACGTGATGCAGAGGGAATCAGGATCGTTGAAGCTTTACCAAAGTATTATCATGTGCGTTGCATACATTGTTTTAGAGCCCTTGCACATGAGAGTGTTAACACAAAGGGGAAACCGCTTGTAAGCCCCTTCATCCCCTCTTTGAGATGTCTTAAAATGAAATGATTGTACAACATCGATATAACACATGGGATTATTATGATTGTACAACATCAACACAATACATGAGACAATATGATTGTACGATACCAATACAGCATATTATGCGCGTGGAACTACACACATATTCTCAGAGCCTCTATGCCCAGAAGCGCAGAAACAAAAGGAAAAGCCCTGATAATCTCTTCTCTGAGACCTCAAAACTATATAGTATCAATACAATATATGCGATTACATATTGTTATTCAAACACATGATTTGACCTAGTAAAGTAACACAATGCCATACACAAGTCTTCCCCGAAAACATTGTTAGGATAATATTTGTAGGCTCAAAAAGACATCGAAAAAGCCAAAAGAATTCAAGAAAGCAATGAACCGGCCGTGAGAAATACAGAAATTATCCCGAAGCTAGCTCCGCATGAACTACATCAATCGCGCACCAAAATGGAATCATTCCTAAGCATTCAAATATCAATCCAAATTAGAGCACTAAAAGAACAAATTGTTCAATCCGAACTGTAATAGTTAAAGCCTTCGATTTGCGAAATCAAATTGGTACATCGAAATCAAATTGGTACATTGAAAGATGCTAATAAAAGGTTTAAAAGGTTTGCTTTGTACACCAAATACAACTTATTCCACCCATCACATGACTAGCTCGCTAGATACTCAAGAGACCGTGCACAAACATTCGGAACGGAAAAACCATTTCCTATCGCGAAAATTTTCAACTCAACTCCCTCGTTCAAAAATCAATCAAAAAAGCAAAAATCAATGAATCAAACATGCAAAAGTTTTGGACTAGCGGCGAATCGAACGCCGGACCTCTCCCATGCTAAGGGAACATTATACCACTAAACCACAAGCCCGATTTGTTATTTGATTTGATGTAATATGAGCTTTAACAAAAATATATAAAGAGATCATAGGACAAAGAGGTTTGGGTGTAAATGGTTGGATTAAATGGACAAGAGAGTGGGGAAGAAAGAAATGAGAAGACAAAGAGGAGGGGGACGAGTGGGGATACATAAAGAATGGTTGGGGAGCGGGGCGGGGTGGATGCCAAATGGTGCTCGAGCAACTTAACAGGAGAGCCTCGGTAAATAAGGAGAATCATTCTAGTGTATCTACCTAGGTACTCTATCAACAAAGGGTATATGAAAGATAATTCTTGAGTTAACCAGTATATGTCATCACACAGTACACACTCATTGCTTGTACCTCAATCACTATCAACATATAAGATCTCTTTCTTTAATCTTTCAAATAAACTTTTTTTCTTCATTCAATCTATCTATTTACTATAATGAGTCACTCTTCTTCTACATCCTTCTTTTACTCTCCGCCTCCCCCCTCTTCCATAATATTTAATCCAAGTCATTCAACTACGAGGTACGCCCTCCCCTTCATCTCGTATCACCTCACCGTAATGGGCTTCCTTTACCCGGCGTCCACCCGCTACCTCCTCCTCCAAAGCTAGAAAATCCACTCCCATTTGCACTCCCACTTCCCCCAGAGCCAAACGGTAACGCCCCAAGTGGTTTTCGAACCGGTGTACTTGGTCCCTTCAAGCTTATACCACCATCTTCGTTTCCATTTGCTGGTGGAGTATTGGTTCTACTAATATCCCTCCCCTCTCTTTCTCTCTCCCTTTCTCTCTCTTTCCTAGCATTGAAACTGGGTGGTCTAAAATTGCACGCTTGTCCTTGTCTGTAAACTTCGATTAACAATTCCTCCACTAACATCCCCCCAACTTCTTCTGACGCAGTCCATTCTTCCCATTTCTTCCATAATCTCAATGCTGTTCTTGCATCTTCAATACTATCATGCGTCTCGACTTGAATATCTTCTCTGAATAAATACCATGCCAAGAACGCCAATCCCAATTTCCTCTGTTTAGCTGGTATAAAGAAAAGATCAGCTGTATCAATCACATGTGATTTTGGTATCTGTATATTAATGACTCTAAAGTCTGTTTTGAGCCCATGACCAACAAATTTACATCCAAGGTTCAATAGAATCCAGAGTTTCTTGTAAGCAATCTTGAGAGAAACGAGATTGTGTTTCGTTTTTTGTGGATCGAGGTCACCAGGACTAATACCCGAATAAGACGTCAAATAGTCGATAATCGGATCTTTGCAATTGATGTAATCATCAATAAATGGATATCCTTCATCATCACCTGAGCCTCGAACAACAGATACACGTGCTAGAGCGTGTGCAATAGGTCGGATAGTTTGTCTTTCGCCTTCGGAGTTGACTTCTATTTCGGGTTGACGAATAGAGACGAATTCAGTATCGAGAGCTATGAGGGTTCCTTCGGTTGGCATTTCACGATCTTGGGAGAGAGGTTTGTGAGTTTTATTAATGACGCGAGTACTTGAGGTGTGTTAGCAATTGTAAGGGGTTGAAAAGAGAGGAGAACAAACTTTTCATCGGCAAATAAAAGAGAAGTGTCTAAATTGTCCTTCCATGAATTGTCAATCCTATTATTCGTTTCCTTCACTTGATATGTGATAACGGATGGTAGTTTCCAGCTCGAGTTAAAAGATAGAGCATCTTCTTTTGGTATCGGAGTAACTAGGAAATCATTAAAGAGATGCCATTGACTTTCTGCTGGGGGAGTTGGCGCAGAATGAGCAACTATGATATATTAGTACATGTAAAAGTAAAAGGGGAATATGAGTATCACCATTTATTAAAGATACCAAATGAGGTTTTTCGTTTTGCCCGACATCAATTTCCGCAGCAAAACCTACTAAAGAATAAACAGTAATGTTATGAGCACCACGTGCTATGTGAAGTCTCAAATCTTCGCCTTGATAACAGTAGATTTGACCCATGTTAATGATAGTTCCTATCTCTTCTGGCAAACAACCTGGTGTTTCCCAAAACTGTTTTGATTCAGGACTTGTAAGATTTGCATTGAGCATAAGAACTGGTGGTGAGGTATGGATGGTCTTTTTCGTTTGTAAAGTTTGATATTTTCTACAAGTCCCACACCATCCGCGATTTGTTGTTTCTCGCTCAATGCTTGCTTTTAAAATTTCACAAAATGATTTCTTAGGCATTGGTGGTGCCTTGCCATTTCGATTGTATGGTTTCTGATGTATTTAGCATGATTCAAATGCTGCGTTGAAGTGCTGAACTTACAGGTGGTGTTTGCGGATAAGTTAGGTCAATAGAAGAGGATCCTCCTGGTCGTGTATGCTCACTTTTACAAAAGACACACCTGATATTCATTGTAACGGGCATAGAAAAAACCTGAATGATCAGCAATAATCTTGACAAAAGTATCAGGTCAGGTACTAACACGCTCAAATATGTTCGAGCCACTAGGAACGCTTTTAAATTCTTGTGGAATCCTATTAAGAAAAAATTGATTCAATGACTGAAGTAAAGTTGAGATTGAACCTCCACGCGATTCTTCCTCCAATAAGTGCATGCTCTTAGCTATTAAAATATCAGCAGTGTAAAGATTATTCTCAAGAGGTTACTCACCCTCTGGAATATGGCTAAATGTTTTTAGCAGATTTGTCGCTTGACATACAGTCCCCGCTGCTTTCTCCAACATATCAAACAAGAAACCCATTTCGCATAACAGACACATATCATTAACACAACTTGTCGCAGTGTGTTTTAAAGCAAAATTTCGAATGAGAATCGTAAATCTCATTATTTGCAACAAGGAATTAGCATATGAATTCGAGATATGAGTCTCGAGCCCCGAATATGGAGTCTTATTGTAGTATCTACCTAACATTAGCCAATTCTTCAGAAAAGGGAATTGGTACCTACCCAAAATCAAAATCATCGACTCCAAACTTGCTATACTTAATCTCAACATTCATGTAGAAAGCACTGTTACCTGCTTGTAAAGTAGGGAGCTTTTTATCCCTAATGATTTCGGCAATTTCATTAATACCACGTTCAGGAGTTGCGTCATTAACGCCTTCTCTAGCCCTTTCACTCAAGAATTTCGGCGTTTGTATACTTGGTTGCGTCCTCTCGGCTGTTCTCCTACTCTCTATCTGATTTCTTCTAACATCCTTCCTTGCGTTCTTGCCACAAATCATCCCATCTCCAACTTTAGGATTTATAATCCAAGTTGGGTCAACCTTGACAGGCGGAGCACCGACTTCGAAAATGAGATGACTCGGCCAAGCAGATAAAAGATTTTCTCGATAATATGGGATACCAACTGTATTAAATGGACTATTTAATGCTCAATTAGCAAGACCAAAAAGTGGTGAGTTTTCCACACTTACACATCCTCGCGCCATTCTTCACGTATGGGTTTATCCTCCGTATCCGCAAATTCAATAGGACCGCTGAGCTCGGCAAATCGAATGTTGCCTCGCGCGCCCCATATATGTACACTGTTTTCCATATCTGATAACGCAATAGCGTTTCCTGTAGCTGCAATCTCCAGAGATCTCAACGTGGTTAAAACATTTGCTTGTCTGACATTGCTTGAATTCGGATTGATCAAATCAACTATATGAATTTGACCCTGTTGCGAAACAATATAACATGTAGTCAGCATGCGCGGGTGCATTCTAACAAATGCTGCTCCTGGAGGAAAGGGAATTGGAGGTAAAGTCGATAATGTCCTAAGATTAAGCACCATAACAAAAGTATCAAGCCTGTATGATCCTTGATGTGGCAACGAATATCCACAAGTGAGTAGATAGTCACTTTGCACATCCATATCGTTGATGAGTGCTGTATGAGCCTGCCAAGTCTTGGTCACAGTAAAGCTGTAAGGATCGAGTATACAAACGGACCCCGTCGGTGTGGCCGCACAAATGGACCGGCTCCTTTTCATGATCTTATAGTGATTATTCGTAGGTACCTAGAGGCTTAGAAATTATTCTATAAATTCGCGGAGTACTATACCTGTTTCGTGATAACCCCTTTGTCTATATCAATTATAAACATCTGGTCCTGGATCCCCGCAACTAGTATCTCTGATGTTCCCTTCGAAGTGTAACTCATACATCGTAAGTCCTTCATATCTTCGTGACTATATCCGCAAAAGTATCAGTCCTGATCTGCAAAGCTTCCCTGGGGGGAGTGTCGTACGTAATGTGCCATATGTGTAAGCCCCTCCTTGATGCCATGTGAACGCTTCTCCCTCCCACGGAAATAACACCTTTATCATGGAACAGAAATTGACGAATTGGATCTTGACCGGCCTTATAGGATGTATATCCTATACCTTCGAGGCCATAGAAACTTTTAACGCGTCCCAGTTCATCCCCAATCCAAAATAACTCTTGAGATGAATCGAATGCTCTCGCAGGAGCTTGTGTAAGATCTGGGTGCACACCCGAAGGCGGCAACTGAAATCTAGTGACCTGAGTAAGATGTTTAGCAATCCGTTGTATAGAGAGTTGAGCTTCATAGGCAATTTGATTTTGATTAGAACAAGCCATGACAGCTAATTCATTGCCGTGGAATAACAATGCTGAGGGCATGGAATAAACAAGGCTGAGAAACATCATAGTATGTTATAACAAGATCAAAGTTTAGAACCCATTTTGTGACGATAAAGGAAAGTAGAACTCACTTCCTCCCAATCACCATCCATTTTGGACAAAATTACCATTACTAATCCATGGTTGTGTGTATAAAATATATTATTGAGTTCCAAAATATGAAGGTTAAGGATGTCGATGGGGTGGAGTCCTTTCATTATTCTGCCATGCCACTTTCATCCTATTTGGTTTTAGTTAGACTTACAGGGTATTTACCGCCCAAGAGGAGCTCCATTAGAATCCTACAGCATCATACCTCCAAATACCGAATTCCGCAAACATACAAACATGAAGCGCCAAAGCCCATTCAAAGCTGAGACGCGCCCAATGTCAATGTTCAAACACAAGGTATTAATAAATGTAGGTTGTATCTGACATTTCCTTTTATTCATCTCAAAGTACCATTTCAGATGAACATACAAAGTTGTCAATTGATTCATTTGGCATCCTTTTTTGTTTCGTCGTTTCTCTGTGAAATCCATTCAATATTAAAGCTGGTTGGAAGTACCCCTCCATCAACCCATCAACACAACTCTTTAACAGCTCTTCAATATGAATTTCTATGATGGCGCATTCTTGGTATTAATATCAGCATGTGGTCTTCTTACATGGCGACAATATCAAACAAAAGAAGAGTCCGCAGAAGATAGGGAAAACAATGATGATACTACCCCTCTAGCAAAGGCAGAAGCAAGCCGCTTCACCAAGTTATTCCTTACTGTCTATTGTCTTGTGATGGCATCAGATTGGCTTCAAGGTAATATATATGCCTTAATTAGGTGATTATCACATTACTAACATTCAAATAGGACCCTACGTTTACAGTCTTTACAAAGATCAATTTGGACTTGATGAGAAAATTGTAGCATTACTCTTCACAACTGGCTTTCTATCTGGTGGCATATCAGGATACGTTGTCGGTTCATTCGCAGATAAATATGGTCGCAAGTCAGCCTGTCTCGTCTTCTGTCTTACCTATTCGCTCTCATGTTTTTCAACCATCTTTCCTAGCACTCCGATACTGTTTGTTGGACGAATCTTTGGAGGTTTAAGTACAAGCTTGATGTTTAGCGCTTTTGAAAGTTGGATGGTTACGGAATATCATAAGAGGAATATACAAAAAGCCGGGATGAGTCTGAATAGTCTGTTTGGAGTTATGTCTACTTTAAATAGTGTTATGGCTATTTTGTCAGGCGTTTTTAGCGAATGGTTGGTTCAGATTACAGATGATAGAAGAATGCCATTTATGGCTTCTGCATGTCTTTTGGGGATTTCTGCATATATCATTACCATATATTGGGTAAGATCTCCCATTCCTCGAAAAGTCCCTGTCCCTAATTAATCATATTTCCAATAGCCCGAGAATTACGGCGATAGTGCAACCAAAGCCCAAAAGTCTACCTCTGGCACCTCTGGCACCCCCGAAACTCCCCCAACCTCACCCAACGCCAATTCTCCCTCGCGCACTTCCAAAGCTCCTCCTCCCACAACCTCAGCCCTCAATCTAATCTTTACCAACCCACGAATCTTCACTCTCGGTCTCGCTTCCTGTTTCTTCGAAGGCAGCATGTACCTCTTTGTCTTTTTCTGGACCCCCTTTCTCAATTCCACACAACCATCTCCCTCCTCCTCACCCCTCCCTCTCGGTATGATCTTCGCCTCTTTCATGGCCTCCGTCATGCTCGGTTCCCTAACCTTCACCCAACTCTCTTCCACTTTCCCCTCTTTGACCCAAACCCGTCTCCTAACAATCATCTTTGCCATCTCCTCCATCTCCCTCCTCTTTCCCCTCCTTACAGAAAACCAACATTACACCTTCTACGCATTCTGCATGTTCGAAGCAATGGTCGGTATGTATTTCCCATCCGTGGGATCACTCAAGGGGAAATGGATAGAAGATGGAGTTCGAGCACGAATCTACGGTGCATTGAGAGTCCCCTTGAATATCTTCGTCGTAGTTAGTCTGGCGCTAGTGAGAGAAGGAGAAGAGTATCGACGAGGAGTGTTTTTAGTTTGTGGAGGTTTGTTGGTGGCTGTTAGTGGGATTTTTTATAGATTTGTTAGGGAGAGTTAGATTTTGGATGTTAGTTTCCAGATGAGGGAGGTCACTTGGTCGGTTGGGTGTACTGGGTATTTATAGATCTATGTATGCATGGATGGATGGATATACATATATTGGAGGCGCGCATAACACGCATTGTTTTAGAGCCCTTGTGCTTGGGAGTGGGAGTGAGAGTGTAGACATAAAGGGGAAATCCCTTATAACCTCCCTCTCCTTTTCTTTGAAGGCCTTATAATTATCCCAATTCACATCATACAATCATTCTCATACTTCCATATCACCATACAATCTTCCCATATGCCCATATGATTTAGCTCAGCAAAGAGAATCTATGCAATACACAAACGTTCTATAAAAACCTTCATATAAAATAAAGGGAAAACCTATTGTAACCTTTACCCCCTCCCTGTCTCCCTTTTTAAAGCCTTATGATTATTTTAATTCATATTGATATCTCAATTCATAGCATACTCCCACTCTTATACTCTCATACTCTCATATAACCCATCATACAAACCCCCCCTCCTTATCACACAATCCATCATAGGACAACACAATCTAATCCACCCTAACTTAACATTAAGAAAACCATCCCCTCATCCCCTCAACCCCTTTCCACCCTACTCTACCCTCCAGCTGTCTGGATCTTTAGATACTTAGATATCTAGCTACTTGACTGGATATCTAGGTATTTAGATACCTATCTACAATATACAATAAACAAGAAACAAGAAAAATAATCCATCAAACCACTCAAACCCAATCCAAACCAAATAAAATCAACATCATCCCCCCTTCCCCTTCACACCCTCTCCTCTCTCTCCTCTCTCTCCTCTCTCTCCTCTCTCTCCTCTCTCTCCTCTCTCTCCTCTCTCTCCTCTCTCTCCTCTCTTCCCGATTACCCACTGACTGCCTATATACTTCAATATTCATTATCATCATCATCATCATCATCAAATACACACAAAGACACCCACACAGACAGACTATCATCTATTCATTCATGTCGTAATATCAATCATCATCTGCCTGCCCGCTCCTCGCCTTTCTACCAGCCTACCAGCCTACCTACCTACTAAACATCTACCCACCTACCATGAATTCAGCTCATAACACTACATACAATCTTCACCCCCCTCCCCCTCCGCCCTCACATACAAACACATACAAAAATACACAAATTCCAAAGTCAAAAAAGTCAAAAACAAGAGTAAAATAAAAAAGAGAAAAGATGTTTCGTATTTCATCTTGGTATCATATCTACAAAAGCACTCAAACTCATCTCATCTTATCCCATTCCATCCCATCCATCCATCCATCCATCCATCCATCCATCCCATATTCTATCTCAGTCCAACTCAACTCAACTCGATCAATCCAATCCTATTCTAACCTACCCTATCATATCCTATCAGCCATCATATCCATACCATACCCATCACCGATTCCAATCCCCGGGAATATCCCCTATTCATATACCGCATTCGCATATCCCAAAGATTGCAATCTCGGTTTCCCTCGCCAAATGGTATCTATCTCATCTCATCACATCCTATCCCAACTTATTTCATCACTCCTCTTCCCCCCAACCCTCAAAAGTAGAACGTAAAGCGAAACTCAATCCTAGAGATCATTTCCATTCCATAAGCACCTCCATATTTAGTCCTATGAAAATCGTATCCCAGATTCGAGTTCGAGTCTTTCGTTCGCTTCAAGTACCGATCGTTCCTCGTGGGGCCGATCGCTTCTCTTTTTAATATTTACAACTCCCTCTCCGTAAGGAAAAAAAAAAACCACATGGAGTTCATAATTCCTCCAGCATATCTGTCATGAACAAAAGAAATATGTAGAAAAAGAAATTAAAAGTCCAGCATGCTCGAGTAGTGAGAAAGCCGTGTACGTATGATCGGGTAAAATAAAAGTGATAAAACTCCCGCTTGCCCCCCCTTGAAAATGCAACGAATGCAATGAATGTACATTGATCGCACCCAAGGAAATTGTGTACCGGAAATTCGTAAATAGGTACCAATAGTATTGAAATGTCTCATAGAATCATTCTGATTCAATACACTTTCAACCTTGGCTTATAATAACTCTTGCACCTTCCTTTCCTAGAATACCCCTCTCCTGTGGCTTTGGACTGTGCCCTCTACCCTTCTTTCTGGATAAGAATCCTAACATACCAGTTGGCTTGGCATGCGCTTCTACTAATTTAGCATCTGCGGGTAGGGTTGCATCTTGCTTGGCCAGTTCTGACCAACTTCCAGTTTCGCCTAAAACCACTTGCATACCTCCACCTTGTGATTCCTTGCGTATTCCACCAGGACGATGAGGGCGGTTGTATGATTGTTGATACGGTGATAAGGGTGTTTTGGTCGTACTTGGTGAATGTGAATGAGGTACGGAACGAGGGGGTCCTAAGACAGGGCTAGTATTTTGGGAAGGTTGCTGAGAGCCAGGAATTTGCGAGTTAGGAACTGGTGGAATATTTGCACTATTCGATGGTGATTCAGAACGTGAAGATGGTTGAGACCGCGAAGCTGCTCTTTTGCGATTCTTAGATAAAGTGCGCGTGAGAGTGGCTTTTGGAAATTCATCAGAAGTTTGTGATGCTGGAGTCGACGGGCTAACATTTTGTGTAACCGGAGGCGGGGAATTTGGATCACCACCTTCATTGTATCTAAGAATATTGAGTTAGCATAAGGGGAAACGAGTTGTAGGAGAGTGCTAACCTGTCATACGCTGCCTTGGTGTAATCAAATGTCGTATATTGAGCTTCAATCATCTTGTGGAGCTCTTCTTCTTTGATTTCCTTCTCTGTCGCATCCTCCTTGAGAGCCTCTCTTGGTTTTTGTCGACGTGCCCGAGCTTCTAAAGGTGCTTCCTCCAATAGTAATTCCTCGAGATCATAAGTAGCGTCGAAATTCGTCTTTTCACTAGATGGAACGAAAACTGGCTCTATTTCCTTTCTCTCAAGTGCCTCGAAATCTATAGGTCTGAAGAAAGGGTTATCGGTAAAAGTTTCGAATCCGGCTGAACCCATTCGCTTCGCTGGATCCTCCTCGAGAGCTGAGCTAATGGCATGTAAACATGGCATAGAAACGGCTGGTGCTGTGATTGGGAAATTCGGTGAAGCTTTGGTTATCTGTGCTGCTAGAGTTGTCTGTGTACTACCTTCAAATGGCCTCTGAATACATTGGTTAGAACTGAAAACTGAAAAGTGGGGTTGACAGGATATTGAAAATGAGTCGGATAATACCTTGTTGTAGATACATTCGTAGAACAGTACTCCTAGTGACCACCAATCTGCGCCAGGTCCATATCCACATCCTTTGTAAACTTCTGGTGCGAGATAAGCTAAAGTGCCAGATTTGCTAGTTAATAGTCTGTGTGAAGTGTAATCCGATGCAACATTCTGCAGGATGTTAGCGTTGTGTTCATACTCGGGACGTGTTCTTGGGAGGACAAACAAAATCTGCTAAATGAATATGTCCCTCGGAATCCAATAAAACATTGTCAGGTTTGACATCCCGATGTATGATACCCTGCTTATGTATGTACTTTAATGCAATCCCAAGTTCGGCAATCCAAAATTGAACAGCTTCCTCGGTGAAGGTCTTTCTCGAAATATGGAATCGTAAATCTCCTCCGTTCATTAAATCGACAACTAGATACCTATTGATTGAAAGATTAGTGAGTGCTTGTGGTCCAGGTCTAGATCCAGGTTCAGATCCAAATCAACGTACATGTACTCAATATCTTGAAAACTATATCGCAAGTTACAAATAAATGGGTGATTTAAATGCTCCAACATTCTTCGTTCTCGAATTATATTCCGTACGCTTTCTTGTCGAACGACTATATTTTCCAGAAATCAGTAGTCGTTCAAGATTGGAATTAAGTATCACCCACCCTCATCCTTGCGAATGTACTTCAGCGCAAACGTCAATCCGGTATCCTTCCTCTCTACTATCCTTACTTTTCCAAAAGCACCCTTTCCAACAACTCGCAGAAGTCGAAAATGATTAAGGCTCACTATCGTGAAGAAGTCATATGTCAGCAAAAGTACTCATGGTGGTGGTATGATACCGGTAACAAAGACTAAGAACCCCCCAAGAATTCGGGGAATTCCTAGCACATTCTCTTGCCACTGAACTCTCTATCAACCAAATTCATTCATACCTTCATCTTCGAAGTTCACCGGCTTTCCAGAACTGTTTCCCATGGGCGCAAAAGTCTGGGTGAAATCAAGATTCTATCTCCCCTTATCCTCGATTTGACCAATAAATTTCTAAGGAAATGCGATTGAATTTGTAATGGGAGACATTCGGCGCAAAACTATCAAATCATGCGAAATTGATCTGAATATCGAGACAACCGAAAGATGGCAGATTTTGGGTCGGAAGTTTTATCGATAATGAAGTTGATTAAATTTCTTGAAAGGAAATTGCAAGATATTGTTGTATGAAGCGAATATAAGTCGAAACGGGGTTGAGTTGAGTTGCGTTAAGTTAAGTTGGTGGAGTGAAAGAGTGTTCCTTTGTGTGGAGATTTTGAAAGTGTTGAAATGAATTATCTTGTAAATTGAATACCTATTAGACAAGACGGTGTAGAATTTGGGAGAACAAAGATGGGATGGGATGGGATAGGGTGGTAGTGTCTCTCTGGACGAGAATCTTCTTTTTTTCCTTCTTCGTTTCCTTTGGAATGTTTAGGATGAAACTTGGTGTCAGAGACTAGAGACTAGAGACCGGAGACTAGAGACAATGACTAGAAATTGATCAAAGGAACTTCCCCCAAGTTGATGTTTAAGGAAAGGGAAAAATAATAATTATAAGGAATTGTCTTGTTGTTTGGGAACGGACCACACGCTGCCTTTTGAAGATAATTTATATTTATTAGAATTCTTGGTGGTGAATACTGGTAAAAGGTTGATTTAGATGGTGGATATATGGATATGGGTATGGGTATGGATATGGAGATGAAGATGAATATGGATATAGATGTGCATACCTATTTGGAATTTGGATGGGGGCAATGTGAGAAGTTAGAAGTTGGAACTTTTTAGAAGGATCCACGAGTAGTATTCTGTATTAAATTTTGAATATATGATTGATTTGATTTGGTTTGAGTTGATTGCTTGATTTGACATTAATTGATTGAATTAAACTTTGAATTGAATTGAATGGGATTCCTTCTCTTTCCTTTCCTCAATACAATTCAATTCAATACAGTACCATTACCTAGGTAGGTATCGTGATCACTAATATATAATCAAAAGCATGTAATAAGCTGTACAGTGTACATACATCTGCATTAAAGATGCAAAACCATGCTTGTTACTAGGTATCTCGAGAGTTAAATACAGTACAGAGTACCTAGTAAGCACAACAAGCAAAGCAAGCAAGTTCTTATGAGGATATCTGCAGATCCATTTTCAGTTCTACACAGAGTATAGTATGATAATCCTCAGCATTGGAACAGAGTACATAGGGAACATAGGTAGAGTACATTGATTGATACATAATACATAATACAGACTCCTCCACACAGTATCAATCATTACTTCAAGCATTGAAAAGGGTGTTTACAACCGAAAGAGAAAAAAAAGTCACCCATGCCAATGCCATGAAGCAAGCACATGGGCAAGCATACTATGTAATGAATGCTCCGTAAGCCTTCGTAAGTGTGGACTATCCAAATTATATTATCAAGATCCATATCATCCACTGCTTTAAAAAGTCTTTTTCATTCACAAATTTGGTTTAGTTGATTCCTTTCAAAACTTTAGTTACTTTGAGGATTTCCCAGTTAATATATTCTTCACTCCATCAAGCTTAACTGGTTTTGTTGAGGTAAAGGAAATGTGACAAGGGGTTCCGGTAAAGGCTCCAAAATACACATGGCATTTGCATGGCTTCGCATGGCAAAAGTGTGAAAAGGTGTTAGGGAAAGAATGATGAGTGGTTCAACTTGGCAGTGGTGTGTATGATTAATGGTTCGGATTGGTTAAGGTTAAGTGATGGAAGGATACGATAGAAGCAATGGAAGGGAAGGAAAGGAGATTATGACTGGATAGTAGGGTAAGCACGAGGTGAGGCGTGGTGAGGCGTTTTGAAACGTTGAATGGACTTGAGACATTCGATACTTTAATGATATTGAGTCTACCTTCACTATCTCACTACTTACTAGGTACTTACTACTTCCTTACTACTTCCTTACTACTTACTTCTATCAATTATTACTATGTTGTTACTCTTAAAGTATCGTTCTTCCTCATTTGAATCCATAGACCCAAAGACCCAAATCGGATTTAAGGATTAGACGCTTTCAATGCTTCAATGCTTCCACACTTTCTCCACTTCCCTTCCACCACACTCCCCCATTAGCTTCCGAAGTAGCCCTTAAAACAAACACCAGTCAGTGGACGGGCGGTTCTTATCGGGTACCTGATTCTACCACAATACGATACAATACGGTCGGTACCTATCTCGATATCAATTAGTTCTATTCTAAGCCATATATTAATTCCCTACCTAGCCTTATACTCTGTTCCTGACTCTGGTATTCCTTCCTTTGGATGGCTTTGACTTCTGTTACTTTTCAGGTACAACTTTTACCGTATTTGTACTCTGTGCTCTGTACTCGACTCAATAACCTTCCCTAGAATCTTATATACCCTACCTACTCTAGAAGCTTAAAGGAAAAAGAGGCGGCTAATCTTTATAGCTGAACCTAAACGGAACGGATCTTGAGATACCTAGTAGGTAGGTAATTTTAGATCGAATCATCTATCAATTCTGAATTATGTTATACGACCACAGTAAGAAAAGCTGATAGAATTGAATCGTTCATTGTACTCAAGCTTACCCAAGCGTATCCAAGCCTACTAAAGCCTACATACTATATCATAAAACGAATCAACCACCACCACCACCAACCAAAGAACAATAACTTCATTCATCATTCCATCCATTAATAATAAGCAGTACTCAGTACTCAATACTCTACTCCATAAACATACACTAACTAACCATCCCATAAATACAAACTAATCAAATTAAAACAATCCATCAACCTCTCTCTCTCTCTCTCTCTCTCTCTTACTCTTTCTCTCCCTTAACCACAAAGCAAGCCACATACATAACTCCATAATATAGCCATCCATTCATCCCCCCCATCCACAGCAAACCCCCTAGCAAATTCAGGGTTACAACTTACAACTTTGACAGTCAGCCCATAAACATGGAAAGTGGGAAGTCGATCAGAGACGATCATGCTATTCCCGATTATTGACAGCCCTGCCTTACTTTGTCGTTGCTGGGTATTTCGTATTCCGGATACGTAGATGTATGTGTATGTGTATTATATGTATATGTATTGTGTGTATGTAGGTATGTATGTATGTAGGTATGTATGTATGTATGCTATATTGATTACTTTATAATATCTGCTTGTGTTTTTTATGGGAGTTGAGTTGATGGGAGTCTTTAGTATAGTATAAGTATGTGATAAGTAGATGGCTAGGTACTATAGAACGGTAGTAGTTCATAGGTCAGTCATTCTTAACCCTTTTATCCTTCGTCTATATCATTCATAGTATATCATTCATAGTATATCCTCAAATCCTCATAAATTCAACTCTCCTTCATAACTTTTTTTCCTTCCTTCCTTCTTCTCCTTTAAATCATCCCAAACAACTGAGTCATTCATTACCTCACATCAGAACCGATGATCTAGTGGATCTCTTTTTAGCTGAGACATACATACATACCTTCCCTACCATGCCTGATTGTGTTTCATCTCCTTTTTGTAAGAATTGACAGGGTTGATTATACTGATCTTCTTTAGATGTCATCATTGAACAAACAGTCACCTCCTTTCTCATCCGATACTAGCGATAGGAAATGTCAGTAAACTTCTAGAAGCTTTCGATTCTAATAAACGAAAAATGGAGAGGGTATCTGGGTAAGGTTATAGCTACCTAGGAAATATGTATATTATTCAGTAATTATATATGTAAACATTTCTCATAATAGAAAAAGAAAATTCATTCAATTTTCATCCAACAAGTGTATGGAATAATTGATTATTAGTATTATACCACCTAGGTGTCTAGATACTATCTTTTGTACCTATATATTATCTTACACAACTTGAATAACTTAAGTAAGTAATCCTTCAAGCCTTCAAGCCTTTCCTTTCTTTCCATATCTCATATCTCACATCTCACATCTCACATCTCACTCACTCACTTACTGTATACAAGTTACAAGTTACAATTGTCTTCAATTTTTACATCCTTTATCCTTTCTCAACCCGTTTGAAATACTAGGTAAGCCACTCGGGTTCAAAGGATTATATTTTCATTCATTCAAATCCGAATTGAATGGCGAGTTGTTTTCTTTTTCTTTTCATCCGTTTACATGTCCGAAAAAGTATTCTTTCTTGAAGATTGATTGAATTCAAGACTGTGTATATATATGTATGCAGGAAGATACATACAAGCAAGCAAGCAATAAATCTACCATACGAAAAAGATGAAAAACGTCAAATCCCCTCTCTCTCTCTCTCTCTCTCTCTCTCTCTCTCTCACACCCTCTCTCCAAACATTCAAAATCTCTTCTCTCCTACCCTACCCTACCCATCACACATAAAGCCCTCCCTCCATCATCCATCCATCACCCATCCCCAACTCCACAAAAAGAAAGCCATTTCCACGTGGTCACCAAACACCAACCCTTTCTTCTCCATATGTATACCAGGTATTACACATGTAACGCAAGGCAGTCAGATCCCAAAAAGAAAAACAACCCAATTCCTAAACATAACCATTGGTATATTCGCCATCTGGTACCGGTACTGGTACGTACCTTGCATAAGAGACAGATAGACACCTCGTGGTTCCATTTAATTAAGGCATAGTTTATGGTTTATTAATTTTCTTTTTTTGCTCTTTTTTCCTTTTTCTGATTCGATTCGATTTGGTCGGTGGTCGGTTAAAGAATTGAATTGAATTGAATTCATTCCATTCCAATCCTTCTAGAAACCCTAAATCGAATATTCCAAATCGAATATTCTGAAACAAAACAAAACGAAACAGCTTAAGAAGAAACACAGACAGAGGATTTATCAAACATGGTTCACCCAGCCGGGTAATTTTATTTCCCTTCCTTCTTTTCTTCCTTCCTTCCTTCCTTTAATTGCATGTTTATGTACTATGTGCTATGTAATGTGGGATTCAAATTCGGAATCTAACTCAACATGGTAATCTTCTAGAATCATACATATCACATATCACATTCCATTTTATTAAAGAGGATTGATTGATTGATTCTAAAGCGGGCAAGGGAAGTGTTTATGGATATGGATGGAGGGATATCCCATGAACGGAAATTCCAAAATATCATCAAATTTTCTCCTTCCTTCTTCCTTCAATCATATTCATTCATTCAAAAACCAAAACCTCCCAAAAAAAAGCGCCACTTTCATGTCAGCACAGCTGAATATTTATTCATATTGTATCCTATCCTATCGTGTCGTATCATATCATATCATCTGACTCTGAAATTACAATTCCACAATACATACTACATACTACATACTACACAACGGCCATTCCGATCTTCATTTTCGGTGCTTAGAGCGTAGCATCTCCGAAAAGAAAAACGCACTTTCCATGGAAGTAGATAAGTAGGGAGGGATACAAATAAGTGAGACATGTGTATCTAAGAAGTATTTATAGAAATGAGGTTCCGTAGCCTTGGGTTTGGGTTCTGTTGAGATGATGGATGGATGGGTGGATGGATGGGATGTCGTGTTACTACTAGTTAGGTAGGTAGGTACCTCTTCTCTGTTTCGATGGAGGGCGTACGAAATGGTGTAAATGGTATGGGATGGATGGAGGTTTACAGTGATAGTATAAGTGTAACATGATAGTATACCTAGGTATACAAATACCAACGGAAGTTTTTCTTCTCTTCTCTTCTCTTCTCTTCTCTCTTCTTCTCTTCTCTTCCCTTTTCTTTCTTTCCTTCGTCTATTTCTACTCTCTTCGATGATAGTCAGTAGGTAGGCAGACAGGTATCACAGCTTGTCATGTATCTAGATATCTCATAACCCTAAGATAAGAATAAGAAAGAAAGAACCCCTTTGTTTATTTATCTTCTTCATATTCAGGTATCATAAATGCGATATACATGAATGATATATAAATCATAAATCACGAATCTTGATATAGTATTTAGAATTTGGTTATGAAAAAAAAAAAAAAAAAAAAAAAAGACTCGAGTCTAGATCCTCCCCAGTTTATAGACTTATACTTATAGTCAGTCGGTTAGTATCCAGTCGGTTGGTATCGAATAGAGTATATGTAAAAATCAATAAGTTTGAGTTGAGTTAAATTGATAGATATCGTGATTTAAGCTAAATTATGAACCGAGGTATATGTATCTATCTATGTAGATGTCTATGTATATAGAATTTTCACGTGTTTATTTTTACATTCAAATCCAAGTGAGATATCTTTCATATATAGATATATATAATAAATGACTAAATAGCTAAATAGCTAAGTAGCATAGTAATAAAATCTTCTCCATCATTCATCATTCATTCAGTTTTCATCTTTCTTATTTCCATTTCTATTTATTATGCCAATATTCATATACTAGTAGGTACTGGTACCGTATATCTATTTCTTGAGTTCTAGACCTATATCTCCAGTTCCATCCAGGGCCATTTCCATCCAACACCATCTCCATTTCCATTCCCACTCATCACCTACCTACCTACTCACCACCCCACCCAACCCGGCGGAGCGGAGCGAGCATTTCGTTACTTCCCGATTCGATTCAATTCAAGCCGCGCGAGTCATGAACCAGCCAGCTAGCTAGTTAGTTTATCCGCTCGCTCGCTCGCTTGTTAAGACTTAAACTTAGAACTCAAGCTTAGATCTCGGAACGTGGAACGAATTTAAAGTTTCAAGGGAAAGGAACCGAGGGACTAAATTGGTGACGGACGCGCCGATGGTGGATGGACGCACGCGTTGGGCTAGTTGGTGGGTTGGATGGTTTGTGGATGGCTAGATGGTGGGATGAAGGGATGATGGGGGTCTAGAATTTTTTGATTAATTGTTTATTTACTGGATGGTTGATTGACTGACTGACTAACTGACTGACTGACTAGCTGACTAACTACTTTTTGAATTGTGGGGTGGGAAGGAGATGGGAGATTCAATGGAGAATGGAGAATGGAGTCGGGGGGGTGAGGAGAAATCCGGGGTTGTACTTATTTGTACTTATTTGTACTTGATTGTGATTGTGAGTCATGTGAGTATGTGGCAGTATAGCGGATGTGTACCGATTGGTAAGTTGGTTGTTATTTTCATTTCGGGGGAAAGCGAGCGAGGGGGAGGGGAGAAGAGGGGGGAGGGGAGTACTGGTAGTGGGGGTTTTGATGTATATGTACTAGCTAGGTAGGTAGTTAGGTAGGTAGTGCTGTTATATAATACAGGTTAGTATTTTGCTTTATTTTGTTTTAAATTTATTTGAGTACAGAATTGATATTAAGAGTGAGTAATGATTTTATTTACAGTATCTCTAAATCTTTAATCGAGCAGAGTTTGTTTATTTGAGACTTGGAGGTTCAAAGTTGAAAGTCCAAAGTTCAAAGTTCAAAGTTCAAAGATCAAAGGTTGTAGTTTACTCATATTTTTGAATCTTAAATTTGGTATTACTAGTACCATTAAATGTTGAGGCGTATATATATGATGTCTATGATTTCTTCATTATATACCTATATATATTACTAAGTACTATATGTAGAGTTTAAAGTATTCTATTCTATTCTATCTCATTCCGCTTCATTCCGTTTCATTTCGAATAATCTCCTGATTCTCCTCGCGTATGAGATATAAGTATAAAGTATATATAAGTAATAAGTATACGGAATAGTAAGATTCTCTATATATATACCTATCTATATACACACATATACATATATGTATCCTCCGTACACCTCCTACCTCTAGAAATTATCTGTTGGTTTGAGAAGAGTACGGATGACGTAGTACCTACGCTATAGGTCCTAGTTGTCAATGTGTATTCAATCTAAGGAGCTAGTTAATTTATAGGAAGAAGCAATTCTTAAATAGGCCTTACTATAGGACTAGCTTTTTTGTAATAGGCTATAAATGACTTAAGGCTATTTATTCACTCTTTGTTCACACACTATCTACACACTGATATACACACATAGACTATCATGATATCGAAGTCTCGAGTCTCGAGATTTGAGAAAAAGTATTAGTATCAATCTCAGGACCTATTAGGTATCAAACAGTCAGATAGCTCAGCTCTCAGAGTCTTAGATTTCTTCATCTATCTACTCCGTATATAGGTATGTATATACATATTCTATATATCTATCTACTTACCTAGATATTTTATATTTATTGTATTCATGGCATATACTTAAGATATATAGATAAAAAACTTCAAACATTCAAAACACTCAAAACCCTCAAAACCCTCCCGACATCCAAATTACATACCCAAGAATACCACTCACTCATAACCCCCGAAACTCAAGTCAGATTGGAGAAAACAGAGAGTAAGTATACACCCAGAAGATCAAGAGATGAGGGCGATCGATAGTGAAGATTGAGATTGAAAATGAGATGATTTGGAGAGTGGTGTTGTCATATTGAGAATTATACATACTCTATAGAAGGGTATTGATCTATTTTCATTTCCTCATATCCTCGTTATTTTCGTTTCATCCTTCGCTATGCTATGCTATGCTATGCTATGCTACTTGAAAAAAATACTTTGTGAACTTGATATATGCAATGCAATGTAATCTCCCCAATCTCATTCCAGAGCACATCCATCGTTTCTCCACTCACAAACTCATCACTCATCCCTCATCCCTCAGCTCATTCCTTATTCTTTATCCCAGCTTCACCCCCATTTCTTATTCCCCATCTTCCCCACCCCCTTCAATACTAGCTATCAATTTAGAGCTTTCAGGAGTCGGACTCATCTCTAAACTTCCTCCCTTCCCCAAAGGACTTGCTCTCGCACTCAGAGTACCACCTCCCCTTTCCTTGTAAACTCTTTCCAAAGGTCCTCCATTACTTTTCCCACCTACTCCATTTCCTCTATAACCATTTCCTTGTTCCCGTCTTTGTCGAAATTGCGATTGAGAATTCGATCTATAAGGTGATATTGGTGATGGAGGTGGTGGAGAAGAGAAGATTTCTCGGTTTTGTCTTCTATCACTTTCATATCCAGATCTAGCAGGTGAGGCCATTGATCTTTGTGGTGTAGAACTTCTTTCCCTTGTCCATTTTGGAGTCAATGGTAGATTTTCATCCCAAGGTGTTCCTCCCCTTGAATATCTATCATTTCCATCTTCTTCATACCCAGGTTGGTAAGCTTCACCATGTCTCTTAACAGGACTCTCATCATAAGGATCAAATCCTACTTTCTTTCTCGCCATCGCTCTTGTTCGTTTACGTTCCGAATCATTACCACCGGCGCCAGTAGTAGATGATTCATGAAGGAAGAAAGTTAGGAATTCATCTGGGACGGACAAATGAGTGGATTGTTGAAATTGTTGGAGTGCAGTAAGACGTATCAGCATTTCGAGAAGAGAAAGAGAAGAGCGGAGATTAATATCGATTTGCAGTGGCTGAGTAGGAGATTCGGAGCGGTTAAAAGAGAGAGGCATGGGAGATATAGAACGTGGTAGAAGATGAGTTTCTTTGGAGGGGGTGGTTGGAGCTGGAGAGGATATTTTGAGATTTGAGAGATTCGTGGTTAGATCGTTAGTAGAGGTTTGTTCGGCTGAAGTATTTGGTCGACTATACGAAGAATCTCCATTTGATTCAGACTCGAACTCTTCTTCAGATTCAGAATCTTCAGCTTCCGTATATACTTCCAAGGCAAGCCATTCTGGGTCGAGATCATGAGGAAGTCGCCATGTTGTGTTTGTCTCTTGTGGCATTTCTATAGTTTCCTTCGATGGTGATTCTGGTGCCATACTTTCTCGTCGAAGTTGCTCATCGATATCGAATTCATCATCTTCTTCATCCTCTCGTTCTAGCCTTTCTTCTTCGTTCGGTTCCGAATATTCCTCTGGAGGTATGCCTTCACCATCATCGTACCATTCGTTTTGTGTCTCCTGTCCCTCCATCATTCGTCTTGGTGGCATAGCATTAATATCTCGCTTCAAGAGTAAAACAGGACTATTTGTTTCATCCTGATTACCAATATTCAATATTTTACCAGTATCTGCATAGAATATCTTGGAAATCTGATGAATTGGTAAGTATTCTCGAATACCTGCCAACTTGACATCTCCACATGGTCCAGGTTGTGGTTCTCCTTCCTCAAAAGTGTGAACTCGATCATCATCAAAATCTTCGATTATTTCGAGCTGATATGCGTATTCTGTTGCTTTACCTTCGCCACTAATCAAGGAAGAATCTTTCGCAGTCAAATAATCTCGGGCCTCTTTAGAATGATGTAATTGTCCAGATGGCCCATATGTAGAGCTGAGAGGTACACGTAAAAGTCTGACTTTGGCTTTATGTATAACTTCTTTCCAAGTAGTTTCTCGTATACCTTCTTCATCGTGAGCTCGATAAGCATGTCCGGCAAATAACATATATAAAGAGAGAGTAAGTGTTGTTCCAACTTGTACTGGTCTATTTGGATTCCTAGAATATTGATGATCTGCAGCAGTAAGAAGATTACTTGCTTGTAATAATCTCGACGGTGATACAGTAGCTGGAAGTGTTGTCGAGAGGTTCGCTCCGGAAGTGGTGATGGCTAAATTGATAAGTGGAACAGCGTCCTCGATTTTCATCAAGAGCTTCTTGATATCTCTGAGAATCTCTCGAATCTCAGTTTCATGAGCAGCTTGTGTTTTTGCTTTGGTTTTATTCCGAAGTGAAACTTCTGCAGCACTTGCAGCTTTTGCTAATCTCATACCAAGAGATTGAATATCCCATCGAAGTGATTTGGTTAAAGATACGGCTGACTCTAAAGTTGTATTCCCTCTCGCGGCACTGTAAATCATAAGAAAGGATGTTTTTGTAGTAGTGAATAAAACTCACATAAGCTCTATCATATCAATAGCTGGTGATACGATCTGGAAGGTAATAAGTTAGTATCTGAAGATACCCACATTATTGATTGAATGTGCATAAAAGTCGACGTACTTTGATTTTACTGTTGAGTCTCTCTTGTAATTCATGCAGCTCTCGATAATCGGCATTATTATCCACAGTCTAGAATCTTGTAAGTCATATGCCTTTCACAAATTCAAAGTCCAAAAAAGAAATCCCACCTTCAAAATTCTTGGAATTTGTCTTATGGCAAAGGAAGCAGTCACACCAATTCCAGACCTATATCAGTGTTAGAAAATGCTCCAAAGATCTTCATAGAATGAAACATACCTGATGGCATAGTTTACAGCATGTTGAGTGACCTAAGGAAGAAGTAATGGTTAGCACGTGATTATGAAACATGACGAGAGCAGTCATTTTACCTTGCCCAAGAAGAAATCCATTTTGAATGTATTCGGGTCTTAGTTTAGATCAAATACTATAAGAAGTAGGAGATAGTCAAGATAACAGACATAATCTTTATGAGAAGTTGTGTAGAATTTCCTGTTTGTTGTTGATGTTAATGTTGATGTCGAATTTATTTTTATATCAAGTTGACGATTTGAAGCAAACAAAGATGTAAGGCTCAAACAGCATCGTACTTGCCTTGAAATTGATTGGCCAACACGTCATTAACCGGGGACTGAATAGATTAATAGCGGCACTTGATAAAAGAATGCCACCAAAGGAAAAAGAGGGTTGAAATTATTGATTACAATTTACGGCAAAATATATAATATATTGTGTATTATATATTGTGTATTATATATTGTGTATTATATATTGTGTGGGCAGTGTATCAAAATCGTATTATACATACTGTTCTCATGTGATTGAACAATACACAGTAGAAGAATGCAAATGAAATCGTAGAGCTTAGCCAGCGTATACGTAAAATTCGAGTCGCTTTGGGCATTTATCAGGCATATATGGAGTCTACTGGGCATTTGTGAGTCACTGAGATTTATATATACAGTCGTGTACCGTCATATATCGTCATATATATTTTGTTATTGAAGTATTGAAAGCACTGGAAGTATTATCTCATAAGTACTCAATACTCTACCACCGTATATATATCCCCTAGATACCAATAAAAATATTTAAAAGCCCCTCCATAAACGATAGACGATAAACGATAAACGATTAACGATTCATCATTACTATTATAGCCCCACCAATACCTGCCACTTCTCTTCCCCATTCCTTTAGATTTTTTGGCCCTTTCAAAATCCTCTTTCACCACTCACACATCCTTCCTACACCTCGAGACAAATCCGCGAATTGCAGTAACTATGTCGGACCTTAACTCATGGGAAGATGATCCAGCCGCTCAAGAAGATAATAATCTTTCACAACAAACTCAACGAATGAATTTGAATGCAAATCCACAAGCTAGATCATTTCAACCGGGCGCAAATTCCTTTCAGCCTGGTGCACAATCATTTCAACCTGGTCAACAATATCAACAATATGGAGGAGCTTATGATCAGTATGGACAACAACAGAATTTCGCTCAATATCAAAACCAAGGTTATGGTGGATATCCTCAATATGGTCAACAAGGGTACAACAATCAATATCAACAAGGAGGCTACAATGCTGGAGGATATCAACAAGGTGGATACAATGCAGGATATGGTGAGTTATCTATAGATTTTGGAATCACTGTTTATTTTCAGTACCATTATGAAAAGTGTAGAAACACGGATTGGACTCGAGGGCCCTCCGATTTTTTACAGTGTACGAGCATTGGTAGTGTCCAAATTACTGACTACAATCATTTACAGGACAACAATATCCTGGATATGCTCAACAACCACAAGCAGCAACTCAATCATCACAACCTCCTCGGCAAACACCAACTATTGCAAAAAGACCAGCTGATGGTTCAGCAGATCTAAACAAACCTGTAGCGGTAAAGGATGGAGCACCAAAAGTTTTAAGCATTGGAGGAGATGCACCAAAGGTTTTAAGCATTGGAGGTGATGCGCCAAAGCCAAAGGCAAAGGTCCTCTCTATTGGTACTCCAGCCCCTGCGAAGAAGGAAGAGCCAAAGAAGGAAACAGCATCCGCATCCGCAGAAGCCGGTGCTAAGGTTACCGCAGCAAAAGCTATCGAGAAAGTTGAAAAGACTCCTGCAGCCGCCAGTGGGAAGACCTCCCCTACACCATCATCCGGTCGTTCATCACCTTCTCGAACTTCTGGCGCTGTCAAGGCAGCTGCTCGTGCCGCAGATGCTGTAGAGCAAGAGCAAGCAGCTGATGTCGATGAGGAAACCCTCAAGGAAATTTACGGCAAGGAGCATGTTAACATTATTTTTATTGGACACGTTGATGCTGGAAAATCGACACTTGGTGGTTCTATCCTTTACGCTACCGGAATGGTTGATGAGAGAACCATGGAAAAGAACAAGAAAGAGGCTAAGGAAATGGGTCGTGAGACATGGTATTTGTCGTGGGCTCTCGATTTGACAAAAGAGGAGAGATCCAAAGGAAAGACTGTCGAAGTTGGACGTGCACATTTTGAGACTGAAAAACGGAGATACAGTATTTTGGATGCCCCTGGACATAAAACCTACGTACCAAGTATGATTGGTGGTGCTTCCCAAGCAGATGTTGGAATTCTAGTTATCTCTGCTCGTAAGGGAGAATACGAAACTGGATTCGAAAAGGGAGGACAAACTCGTGAGCACGCCATGTTGGCAAAAACTCAAGGTGTCAACAAACTTATTGTGGTCATTAACAAGATGGATGACCCAACTGTCGAATGGTCTCATGATAGATATAAGGAGTGCACAACCAAACTTTCTCAATTCTTGAAAGGAACTGGTTACAACCTTAAAACTGATGTGTTCTTCATGCCAATCGCAGCACAGGTAACCATGGGTATCAAGGACAGAATTCCTAAGGGTGTTGCCCCATGGTACGATGGACCATCTCTCCTCGAATTCCTCGACAACATGACTCAACTTGAACGTAAAGTCAACGCACCATTCATGATGCCCATTAATGGAAAATACAGAGATATGGGTACCCTCGTCGAGGGTAAGATCGAATCTGGAGTCGTAAAGAAGGGAATGAACCTTGTCATGATGCCTAATAAAGAAAAGGTCGAAGTTATGGTGACATACGGAGAGACCGAAGAGGAAATTCCCGCAGGTCAATGTGGTGACCAAGTTCGTCTTCGTCTCCGTGGTATCGAAGAAGAAGATATTTTACCCGGTTTCGTTCTTTGCTCGCCAAAACGTCTCGTTCATTGCGTTACTACTTTCGAAGCTCAAATTAGAGTTTTGGAATTAAAGAGTATTCTATCTGCTGGCTTCAATTGCGTTATGCATGTTCATTCGGCTATTGAGGAGGTTACTTTCGCAACATTATTGCACAAATTGCAAAAGGGTACTAATAGAAAGAGTAAAGTTCCTCCAACCCATGCAAAGAAGGGTGATTCCATTATCGCCAGAATGGAGGTTATTGGTGGAGCCGGAAGTGTTTGTGTGGAGAAGTTTGAAGATTATCCTCAATTGGGTAGATTCACTCTTAGAGATCAGGTATGTTTTGAATCCTTATTCGGGGCATTAGCTTTGGCGAGATGAAAAGGAGGAATGAGAAATTGGAAACTAACATATACATCAAATAGGGTCAAACTATCGCCATTGGTAAAATCACAAAGTTGATTACTCAAGAAGAAGTTGTCACTGCTGCTTAAATACATTTACATTAGAATCATGTAATGATATTGCGGATCCATGAGTTTTTTTGAGAGGGTAGAGGGCGGAAATATAAGGGGAATGGGATGGGTGGATTGGATGGATGAAGTAAAAAGATATACATGCATGCATGGATTAAAGTGCTTGCTGCGTTGATATACAATGATTAACGAAATCTACATGGTCCCATATATAGATGTTTATATGGAGTCGGATAAAAAGATAAATGCTTCTCTTTTCTTTTGCTTGAATGAAGTGAAGTGATGTGATGTGATGCGATATAAATGTATGTATTGTATTGTATTTATGAGGGAGGAGAGGAAGATTGAGGACCAGGTAGTATAATAGTAGAGTTGTGTAAATGAAGCATATCAGAATGATGGATGGGCAAGAATTTTGTTGTGAGATGTAGATCTATTCTGGGGTGTAGGAAGGGGGAGGAGCTTATGGTTATGATTATATGTGATTGGGTGGTTGAATGGTTGTGCGATTGTTCGAATCTTCGGGTTTGGATTTCTTGTAATGGAAGAATCAAAGAAAGAGGAAAGAGAGAGGAAAAGGAGAGAGAGAGAAAGGGAATTCGAGAATACTATACTTACTAGTCTTTCCAACGTCAGTACAGTACAGTACAGTAAAGTACCTTTAATCGAATCGTATCGTTCAACGTGTAGTTCATTTCAGTTTCGGGATTCTGTCAAAAAGATAGCTAGGTAGCTAGGTGGTTTTGAGATTTGAGATTTAGATATTTCTTATTTTATTTTAGGTGGATGGGCGGATAGAGTTTGTTGTTTTGGAGGGAGTGAAGGTTTAGGAAGGATTGAAGGGCTAGAAGGGATTGAAGGTTCTAGAGGTAGGTAGTTTTTGATTGATTGTGAGATTTTATGTAGTGTGTGTGGGGG
>PQXN01000186.1:0-76037 GCA_004786275.1 Botryotinia convoluta | reverse complement strand
ATATAAAAAGAATAAAAAAGAATTTAAAAGATAATATATATTAAAGAGAACTATGATTTGAATTAGAATAATAATATAGTATTTATCTCTTTTACCTATTTAAACCAATTTATATAGATCGATTAGATAAGATCCTATAAAAGCTTTTAGTCTAAAATAACCGGAAAAAGAACAAAGAAAATATCAATTTTTTATTAGTTCTTTTATTTCAAAAGAAATTAGACTAATCTAATTAGTGCTAATTTAAATAAAGAAAATAGAAAAGCTTTATTCAAAAGAATGATCACATTAGGAAGAGATTTATAAGAGATTAATGAAAACTAGAAAGCTAGATTGAATAGAAAAAGTATAAAATAAAGCTTTATTCCCTTGAATATAAAATAATAAGAATGAATATACCTTTCAAATTCAATAAAAATCATATGTTATATTGCTTATATAATCATTATTAATTGTTAACCAGAGCCTGCTTCCCATTTAAGACTAAATTATTAGTCTTATTCCCTCATAAATCCATTTCATCATATGCTCATGACCTGCGATAATAACGCTAGATATAATTAGTAAGAAAAGACTAATAATCTTGATATTATAGTATTATCATAGTTATACAAATATAGAGAGATTATAAAGAGTAATAAATCTATTAATCCTACTAATATAATAATTAAGAATAAACTACATTAGATATTAATTGATTTAATCAATATTAATAAAATTAAAGTTAAAGTAATATAATCAGTAAAAAGAGAATAAGAGAAAATAAAAAAGAGAGAGTCTTTATATAACTTAAAACTATAGAAAAGAATTCTTAATATATAAATAAGTAGTAAATGAATAGCTTTAAGTCATTTATAGCTTTTATAAAGGAATTAGTTTTATAGCAAGGCTTATTAAGAATTGCTTTTTTCTATATATAATAGTTTCCTTAAATTGAATATATATTAATAACTAGAATCTACATCGTAGGTTCTTTATTACGTATATTTAAATTATTATATTTTCATATTCTACTATCTTAATTTATTTATATTATTTCATTTATTATTTAGTTATCAATAAGCTTTTTTCACTTACTCGTATATCTTCAATAGGCTTAGTCCCCTGTAAGCTCAGCGGCGCTAAGAAACCCGTGATAAATGGCTCTATCGTAAGCTTGTAGTTACAGATCTGCCTCATGTCTTCAGTAGCCTGCCGCGCTCAGGCTTCATGCTTTGTCTCAACAACAGATCATAGCAGTCTTGCTCGCTTTTTAATCCATTATTGCGACTTTCCTCATCTTGCTGTCGATCGAATTACTTTTTACACAATATTGACACAATCATCAATCGATCCGTCTTCCTTATCAACTCAAGTAAATAATAACTAAATCATCGGGATTCACCATATAGTCAACATTGAATTGAATCAATTCAAACCCTGATACTACTACAATCAATCAATTCTGCACTTGCTTCCTTAATTGTAAACAACATCCATTACTTTGAAAATCAGGACATCTGAAGAAGGTACGTCCCCATGCATTTTCGATTTGATACAACTTGTTCTTCATTTATACAGACCAGTACAGTCAGTTTCCATTGTGTCCAAAGATCTAATAATCATGCAGGGCGATCCTACCAAAAAATAACACAACCATCCGACTCCTTCATCCTCGGAGATACACCCATCAACACAAGCAAACTCAAGAAATCATCTCAAAGATCGGAAAATGGCAGCACCAGGAACCCAATCGCTCAAGGTCAGAATTCATTATATCATATGGAAATATCGATCTCATAGTTTGTTGAGCAAGGAAACTGACCTTATCTGCGAACAGTGTGTTGTGACAGGAGATGGAGCTGTTGGCAAAGTACTTCTCCATTTTATCAATGTCATAATCAACTCAATCACTTACATTATTTTTACAGACATGTCTCCTGATTTCGTACACTACTAATGCATTTCCTGGAGAATACATCCCCACTGTGTGAGTTTGGATGCTTGGTTACAACAGGCTGGCCACTAACTCAGCTAGATTCGATAATTATTCTGCCAGCGTGATGGTTGACGGAAAGCCAATAAGCTTAGGTCTGTGGGATACTGCTGGACAAGAAGATTATGATAGACTGCGCCCGCTTTCCTACCCCCAAACAGATGTATTTTTGATCTGTTTTTCGATTGTCAGCCCTCCATCTTTCGATAACGTCCGAGCAAAGGTATGTGTGGAAATCTTTAAGATTCGCAAATTATGATCATGTTCCACTGACTCAATTGAATAACAGTGGTTTCCTGAAATATCCCACCATGCGCCTGGCGTTCCAATTATTCTTGTTGGAACGAAATTGGATCTTCGAGATGACGAGCCTACCAAAGAATCCCTTAGATCCAAACGAATGGAGCCTGTAACCTATGACCAGGCAAGAGTTGTTGCCAAAGAAATCAGGGCACACAAGTATTTAGAATGTTCTGCGCTTACACAGAGAAACCTTAAGAGTGTATTCGATGAGGCAATTCGGTAAGATATTTCCCTCGAAGCATGATATGACAATGACCAACTGACCATACGAAGTGCTGTCCTGAGTCCACAACAACAAGCACCCAAGCCGAAGAAGTCTAAGTGTACAGTTCTATGAAGTCAGATTGAGTTGAGACAACAACAGGCGACGATCTATAGACACAGTGAACTGGTTGGAAGTGGTTTAACTTCTACAATAATCGGAGATGGAGAGTTTCGAGGAGTAAGGTGCGGGGAAATACGAATGGGTTAATACAAGCTTTTTCTGTTTATCGACTTTTTCAATTCTACGTTGTAGAATTTGGCATTATATGGACGTGGCAGCATATATCGATGCAACATGCGTCCCTGAAGATACCGAAGATACCTCTTTTTCTCTAGATAGGTCACGATAAATGCATGGAGTAATGAACAAATCAATATGTATCTTGAATTTCATTAATACTGAAGCTTGGTTTACTTCAATTTGTATGCTATTTTAAACGGGTATCATAATTCATCCACCGATTCTTGCCTTTCTACTTGGATGGACTCCACTATCCTCAGCCAATACATGCTTCACTCCCTGAACTGCTTCCTTTTTGCTAACCTTAGGATTGTCGGCCTGGTGTTTTTGTTAGTATGTTACGAACAAGCAAATATACCTCTTGCCCAAGAAGTGTGCCGTCCAGTAGTAGAACCATATAAAATAGGAGAATCATTACCTCTTGTGCTTGTCTCACACGTTGCTCATTCAGTTTCACATTTTTCTCTTTGATTTTGGACCGACGATCTTTAGTGTTACCACCGCCTCCGGCACTATCATAACGGTTAGATGGAACACGAATGGTGGGCGGAAGGATGTTACTCACGTCAGCTCAACGTTGAGCTTCCTTGGTGCTGAGATACCGTCATTGAATGTGGATTGGTGAAATTGCTTCAAGCAAGTTTTCATATGATCATAGCCTTCGAACTCAAGGAAAGCACAACCCCTTGATTTAGTAGGATTTCCCTTCTCTGTGAGATGACGAACCGACGCAGGTTTAACGGCTGCAAAGTGGTTTTTTATCGATGCTGTTGTAGCAGTGAATGGCAGGTTTCCTAACAACATGTAAGTCCAAAAAAGTAGAAAATGTTTTAGGAAGGGACTTCTACCGATAAAAACAATGAATCTTGCAGCCTTGCTCTCGGAATTCTCACCCGAAACACCTCCTTGCTTCTTAGTCTTCGAACGTTTTTTCTCGGCACTAATTTGATCGGAGGGACCAGTAGCATTTCCTGTCGCAGGTTCTGCCGTCTGCACTATAGACGTTGACTTTGCATCAGTCTCCCTAGCTTTTCTCTCTGCTTTCCTTTCCTTCTTAGACTTCTTAGGCGCAGCTTCGGTCTCCGCTATATCTGATGGCTCTCCAATTTGCATGGGCAGTAAAGACAATTCGGTTGAAGAAGTTTTATTGTTCTTAGACTTGTGATAGGGCTCTACGTTCTTATCTGCGATTTCTTCGTTCCTGTCTAAAGTGACGGTCTGGCCAACTTTCGCATCATCATCTATAGATCTTTTTCTTTTTGTCGAAACGGCGCCATCGTCATTTGCTTCTGTTTCGAGGTCGTCAGGTATGTCGGGAATTGAATTCTCGATCTTGCGCCTTTTGGCTTTTCTTTCGGCTCGAGAAGCTCCCGTTCCAAATCCCATAATGAAACTAAATGGATAGGCGGATAGTTGATGTAGGAATTGGAAGAATAGGTGGTTATCAAAATGTCAAAATCTAGCCAAACAATTTTCGAGTTTCCAGTTTGATTATTTCCTGTCGCGAGAAACATTCTGCCTATAGCGGTGAGAAGGATTTATCTTCACTAGCCGATTTGGGCTAGTTCTAAGATGCGTCAATTTGGTGGGAAAAGCATTCAATCAATCACTTTCCAATCTTGAAACTTTGATGGGGAATTTTATCATAATCTATTTCGTCGCTTAAAGTGCATACTTACGTATATTCCTCCTAACAAAATTTCTACTAGGTAGACAAAACACAAAGGAGATAGAAGTGCCTTGAACGCCTCTCGACCACCAGTTCTTGTTCTGTTATCCTCGGCTTTCCAGGCAATCGTTCGACGGCTGAGCTGTATCATTAATAGGCAAAAATACATGGATGTAATATTAGATACTGATGGATCATGTTATATATGTATCCACCCTTTTCACTCCACACTATTTGGAAGTCATCCACGCGCCCTTCCATTGAGATCCAGAAATTTCCGTCAACTTGCATCTGGCTATCAAACAGCCAAGTATAATCCTAAAACGGGAGCTAGGAAAGGGAACAATATGCTTGGTAGTATTTTAAAAGTGTCTCCAGTATAAAGAAGGGGATTGGCCGTGACGAGTTCCGGGGCAGTATTATAGGTTGTGTGAATCAACTCAAAAGGCGCTGTGGCGGATGCTGTCACTGATGCTGCCACAGTGTCTCTCGTAAGGTGCAGCATGGGTGGAAGTGATGAAAAGGTTACTCCAGATGCAGATGGCAGAGTACTTTGAATCGGAAGTCCGCTAAGTGTTGGATATCCCGCAATTGACCCCGAGTCTTCTATCTTGACACCTTGAAGATATTCAGCTTCTCTTCGGCGCAAGGAATCGTGATTTGAAAGCCGAGGTACTGCTAGAATGATGTTGTCGGCAATGCCAACGCATTGAGTAATTGTATGATGTAATGCGGAACCAAAATGTGCAGTATCGCATTGGGAATATATGCATTTGAAGACGGACTGCAGTAAATCCGTCAGCGTATGATGTTAAGCATTAGAAGCAATGACAGGGCAAAGCTATGGTATGACCAACGTTATGATATTCTGCATCTTGGCAAAGACATGTGTTTTTGTCCACACATTTACTGACATATTTTGTGTTTTCCCAACACCGCACTGCACAACCTGCAAATAAATGTTAATGTGGTACGCCTGAGTCTCCAAAGAAACATCTTTACCGGGAGCAGGAAAATTCCCGTCACTTGTAGCGGGATTGTTCACCATTGCCATGGCTAATAGCAAGATGGCACGCCTCATGATATACGTAGTAGTTCGGACACACTCGGCCTCACAATCATAGGATGGTCGCCAAATGACCCTGGAACGTTGCGAGTAGGTACTTTTGTTAGGAATCGTTTTATCGAGAAAACGGGTTCAATGAGTGTGTGAAGACGGTCGGAGGAGAAGTTGTTGTGTTGAGATACGTAGACGAGAACGTATAAGAAAAGGACCAAAAGTGAGAGAAGCAGGAAAGCTTCATACCAGTAGCTTTCATTTGGTTAGACCTTCCTGTTCGAGTAACCATGCAACACGGACTTGCTACATCACGCCAAAGCTGCACCAGGCATTTGCACCTTCCTCTGATTATGATTATCTTCTTTTATTAATAGTTCTATTGTGAAACTTTATGAAAGGAATTGGCAATTGCAGTCAGTAAAATAGAACTTGTAACTTATCCGTGGAGCCTTCATATCTCTCCCTGAACGGTTTCTGGCCTAGCCAAGTTGTTAAAGGGATCTGCGTCTCTTTCATTTCAAGTATCCCCCTCTTCTTCTGATCAATATGAGAGGCATCGATAACGATTCTCTCCAACCTATCGACCGCGAGCGAACCTTCATCCATCAAGTCCTTCAATCTCTGAGGTGTACCGACAGCGATTCCGGTCCTTGAAGATTTGAGAAATCCAATGGAATCCTTAAGCTTGATGTGTTTTGCAAACAACTTTGCAACTTTCACATCCTTGGTTTGAAATTTTCGTACCGCTCTATAAAATTGTCAGATGAGAACATACATACATATATACTGCCAACCCTAATCATAACAGGAACTTGACTATACCTGGCAAGGTCGGCTGCCCTGAGGCCTGCAGCAGTAACAATGATTGTGTGTGGCGATCCATTCTTCTTTGATGCAGACCAAAGTTTTGTTGTATTATCAGAAAATTTCTCCAAGAACTCAGGTAAATTGTCGAGATTTCGTGGCTTTGTCCATGATGTAGTGTCCTGAACAGCAGAGACTATTTGAATGCCAATACATTAGCCAAGTTCATAGCATATTTAAGGGTAAGTTCTGTTCACCTGGTATGTATCGATCTTCTAATTCAACGGAACTAAGATCACTTTCGAATCTTCTTGTTTGGCTTGCGACATAATCAACTATTAAATGATCATTCATCTTTGCAATTGCATTGTTGAGACCAGCCTCGACATCAATATCCTCGTCATTAAATGAGGAATGCTTCTTCCTTTTCGCAACTTCGTTAATCTTTTCCTTGGGCCTCTCTTGATCAAGATTTCCTCCACGCTTTCTTTTCTTCGTAGTTGTTTTGTTGGAAGTTTCAGGTCCAGATCGGGTTGTTGGAACTCTCACTTCTTCAATCAGAGGATCCTGAAGTTCATTTTCAATTGACATTGTGATAGTATGAGCTCAAGTCGGCGCCGACTCGAAGACTTTCGTAGTAGGAATTGCTGTGAAGTTTTGCGTGAAAGATCCTACTTAGGTTCCTATGTAGACAGAAATTTTGACTTTGGCGATTATGATTCCGATCCTGGTTGTAGCATACACAAAATTTATTAATTGCTTTCTCTTCCTATTTCTCTTTCTCAGCCTTTTTCAATCGAAGTTCATAAAATAATTTAAAGCCTTGCGGATCCACAATTGTACTGCATATCGCTAACGCTAAGATAAGATAAGGTTCGCGCGTAAACACTACAATTACTGTTCTGGACGCGTCTTATCTAAACATTGGTATTTCGATCATTGATGTTTAACTTAACACTATGAAATATCCACTAAGTATATGTTATATTTATTTCGGAACAGAATAAATTTGTCCGTCAATTTGAAATTCAGTTTGACCAGGATAAAGATAAGCATAGTAATTGATATTTTATCTATTTGCTAATAGAAGATATACATCGCCATGAGTGGAAGACCAGAAACTCCTTTGCGCCGCACTTCTACTGCTGGACTATCTCCAACAGACGCAAGCTATTCGAGAACGCCCAGTCGTGGCTCAAGGCTAGGTGGCTCAGAGCTTAGGACTAAGACTTTGACACCTCATGGGAGAGCAGCTTTGCGAGAAGTTGAGGCCCGACGAGCAGGATTGACCCCAGGAAAAGATAGAAGACGAAGTGGCAGACAGCAAAGGGAAACACCTCGAGATGTACTGAGATTATTGAGCAGGACTTTAGCTCCTCAAACCCGTCCGACAATTCCATCACCTCAAAGAGCACCCAGCAATTCCAGAAGACAGACTTTACTTTTGGATGATGACTTTGACGACGGTCCGAATCTTGTGCCCCCACGACTTTCCATCCCCCTAGACGACGACAATGACGAAGATGATAACGAGGATGACGAAAGTCTTTTGCTTCCTAGTTTGGCGGCTTTAGAGGACGAAAATCTGACCACGCGATCTATCGAGCTTTCAAGGAGAGCTGTCACTGAGAGGCCGAGCAGGCTGTTCTCGAGGGGCAGTTTCGGGAGCATCCGTGGAAGCGACCATTTCGGAAACCTGGACGAAGCAGAATTTGGACAAGATGAAATGGAAACAAGCTTCTTCAATGCAAATGATTTTGAGAATGATGATTTCCGAGAGATGGCTAACTCTCCATTTTTTGGAAGGTAAGTCCAGGAGCCTACATTCAGACAGGCCCATTGAGCTGACGCAAGCTAGTGATCGCGCAGGATTACAGGGAGAATTAGAAACCGCGTTGCATCGCCGGTCTCTTCTACCAGGGCGAAGTAGTGATATCAGACCATACAATTCACCGTCCGAGGAAAGGGATGCGACTTTTGTATTCACAGTTCCGCAGCCTGAAATACCAGCGCAATTTGAACCTTCGCCATCACCAGAAGATACTCCAACTGCGATGCCTATCATGGACGAAATTTCTTCCCCCCCTGCCAATTTTCAAGGAGATGATTTTGAAATGAACGATGAAGTCATGAATGGTAAGAGTGACAATCGAAGACTGTCGGATCTTGTAATGGACGATGAAGCCATAAACGGCGAGGATGGCACTCGAAGACTGTCGATCGGAGCGTTTGAGGACTCCCGTCTTAGTGATGACAAACCCCTTACAGTATCTGTTCAAAAGGCGATATCTGAAAATGCTAAGAGGACATCCCAGAAGAAGGTTAATAAGGTTTCAAAACATGGGCTGAAATACAAATCATTGCCTCTAGGTGTAGTGAAGAAACATGCAATCAGCCTGGCAAAGAATGGAGCGGGCAAAGGAGACAAGTTGAGTGGGGATGCTCTTGATGCGATCATGCAAGCAACCGACTGGTTCTTCGAACAGATTAGTGATGATCTAAGCACATACTCTGAACATGCTGGACGCAAAACCATTGATGAGAGTGATGTTTTAATGCTGATGAGAAGGTATTTATCTAAACATGACTAAAGTCTTGATACGTGCTGAGGGTTTTACAGACAACGCCAAACCAATGCTACAACAACGCCATTTTCACTTGCACAAAGTCACTTGCCTAGAGAGCTCTTACAAGACGTAAGAATGGTTCCCCCCTTGATCTCGAAAGATCGGCCCCGACCAAAACCACCTAGAAAATGAGGTAAAACACACGCAATCCTCAAGACCATTCTTTATTTTGACGAACTCGTCGAGCGATGTCTGCAGATGGTTTCTTCACAACCATCCATAGCATAACTGACGTAGCAGCAGCCAAGGCGTACCTGTGAAATTATAGCGTTAGCACACATGGCGACGGGTTGCATTTAACTTTTTCGCCAACCATTAGAGGTACCTACCATGTAAATATGTACTGTGTGTGGTTGTTTCGGAGATTAACTTCTGCCGGTCTTCCTATTGGAATCCCACGTGCAGCGCGATCCCAAGCCATCAAGAGGTCAGGTTCTGTGGTTTTGTAAGCTTTATGGCACTTGAAATATAATAAAAACGCCATCTTACCCATTGTCTCTTCAATCCAAACAGGTTGACTTCCTGTCAACTTAGCCATTTGCTCGACGTCAGGAAAGTAAAATTCCTGAGTCTGTGGACTATTATCTGGCGTGAAATAATTCTTCTTCCAAGGTTCGCGCAACAATCCCTCGACCGTTACCTCACCTTGAGGCAACCCGTCGGGCCTACTTGCTTGCTTCTTATATTTCTTTTCGATCCAACCCCGGTTTACAAGAACACTAGTGCCCTTACCATCCCGCTCCAAAGGAGTAATGACGAGATATCCGTCTTTCCCATCATGCAATCGAGGGCCAATCAGCATTTCTTGATCGTGTCTAAAGTGACCAGTCGCAAAAATTCTCCTATAGTCGAATTCTTTTATTGCTGAAGGATCAATATGTGGGGGAAGTGGTAAAGGATCACGAACGAGGCGATCCTCAAATTTTGCAATGAGCTTTGATTTCCAATCCAAACGTTGGACTTGCCATGTCCCCAAGGCGAAAGCTGTTAGAGGAATCAAAGCTAATTATCATGTATATTAGACAGTCTTCTAGGCAACAAAAGTTGGGCAACTCATGACTTACCTAGAATAATAAGACCAGGTCCATGCCTTCTTCCTGTGCGAACTAAATTCGGAGGATTGTCTATTATAGATGTGAAATTGGGATCATCAGCAGCCTGTCTGGACTTGACGCGGGTTCCCACGAAAAATCGATGATTTCTTGGGCATTTTGGGGATTGGAAGGGAAAAGTTATCCTCCTAGTATGAGATGAAAACGTATTGATACGATTGTAAGATAGAGCTGAGACAGGGGAACGCATATTTAATACGATTGACGCATGAAGTTTATAAACCACGTCAATATGCTAGGTATTCCTTTGATGTTATTACTCTAGTAGATTCTACTAGGCACCTACAAGTATAAGTATTATATTCTCTCCAGCTCTTTTATCTCAACATAAGGTATGCCGTGCACGTGCAAGACTATTTTTTGAATTTGTCTGATTACTTATTTGAGCGGTGATCAGCCACACTCGCCACATAAGCCACCTGAACCTTTGTGGTTACATAGGTAATTTGAAGGTGTCAAATGCCTACCTAGTACCTAGAATCTACCTAGGATATCTATTCACTCTGTCACTACAACTCTTTCCATCAAGATATCATACCACATCATATCGTCTAGAATTGAAGCAATTATATCTACCCTCATAAATATCTTGAATACCAGGTGACATTTACACTGTTCCATTCACTTACAATCAAGGACACTACAGTAAAGAAATCGACTATTTGTACTTCCCCTCAACGATCTATTGACTTGCTCACGTTACATACCATACCAGTTTACACTTTTCGCCCTCATAGCTAGAGCCGGTCTTCATAACACGGTCTCCATATTGACGCTGGAAACCGATATACCTCCCCACTTTTGCAAAGTCATTCAAGAAATATATTGTTTGGCAATTTCGGCGTATGATAGCGGCGGCAATGTTTTACACCGGCGATATTAATAGCGGGATCAGCAAGGCTTTAGCGGAATCTAAACTTGTTGCATGTTTCGTAACGAGTAAATACCCTTCCTCTCACGTTTTCATTCGATCGATGTAATGACCACGTGCCCAATAGATGGTAACGAAGAAAGTAGACTCTGGGAAGATGATTTCTTACGAGATTCCGAGGTAATTTGAGAACTGTGAACCCCTCTGGCTTGATGCTAAATCGCTGTCTAGTTAAGTTCTCACCTACAAGAAAGAACAGTTTTGCTGCGCCTCAGTGCTGGTTCTGAAGAAGCCAACTATCTCGCTGCAATCTTTCCTATTCCAAAAGCCCCAACTCTTGTTGCTATATGGTGAGCACGATTAACTCATTCTTTCGTTCGGTATATCTTAATGTCCATGGGCGGGGCAGATGTTATCAGTACGGGGCATGAATCAATCGTGCATTCTTAAAGATGGTGCTTTATCTCAAATGTTCAAGTGAAATAAAACGCGTCTTTCTGTTCATGTTGAAGTTGCATGGATTCGCGAATAGTCACGCTTTCCCCTTATACAGACATACATCTGCTTCTTTTGCTTCAATTCTATTTGGCCCTGCTATTTCTTATACGGTTGATTGTAGGTAATAAAAAATTGTGTTGGGAGTGCTGACCTCTGGGCCAACAGGAATGGAGAACTCAAAGAATATTTAAGTGCAGGCATATCCAAAGACGACTTTTTGACACGATTCAAGAAAGCTTTGGAATCTACATCTAACCAGAGGAATGTCGAGAATGATCGGCCTATGTCACCAAATGGAACGCGAACCTTGGAGAATCGAGAACAACGTACGACCGAAGGCCAATCATCGGGTGTTTCACCTACTGGGAATTCCAACAACGGCTCTACGTCCGCTTTACAATCAATTCGTAATAATGCTACTGGGCAACCGAGCTCGAGCTCTCTTCCTAGAGACCCCAAAGGCAAACTACCCGAAGATTCAAAGGCCACTGCGGAAGATCACTCTAAAAAACCATCTCAAGCGGCGGAAACCGTTAGTTATGCTGCAATTCAAAAGAAGCGTCAGCAAGAGGCCAGAGAAGAGCGAGCGCGCATTCTTGCACTCGTTGAGAGTGACAAAGCAAGAAGACGAAACGATGCAGGACGCAAGCCTAGCCGTAGTAATCACTCCACAGAACAGCCAGTGGCATCCAGCGACAAGGACACATCCATACCAACCCCGGTGTCAAAGGCACAGGATTGTGCCCTTCAGATCAGACTTTTTGATGGATCTTCCATTCGTTCCAGATTTTCTAGCACCAGTACCCTAAGTGGTGACGTGAGAAAGGTAATGAGAAGAAGCCCATCAAAGTACCAATGATATTTTCCTTGGGTATTGAAAAACTGCATCATCAACCACTTTTATGTACCTAAAGACAATAAATGGCAATGCTGACGATGACTAGTGGATTGATAGTCAACAAAAGGACGACGTGCCTTATATATTCAAGCACGTTTGTACGCCTTTGCCAAATAAAACCCTCTCAATGACCGACGAAAGTCAACACTTGGCATCGTTAGGTCTGTTTCCAAGCGCTACGTGAGTAACATTTCACTTAGGCCTATACAGCCTTGATCAATGCTCTTGGACACTAATATGGAGGCAACAGACTTATCATTGTTCCGGTTCAAACATATACTTCGGCTTATGAAGCAACAGAATCAAGTGGCATCTTATCTAGAGGAATTGCTGCTGGATACGGCCTCGGCGCCTGGGGTGTCAATAGGGTATTGACTGCTCTTGGCGGCATTGTTGGTGGTTCGGCTGCTGCATCGGATACAGAACAGATGGCCGGACCTAGCGCATCAGTAGGAGGTGGCCGTGCGTCAAATCTAAGAACTCTTAGAGATCAGAATGATAATGACAACCATCATGAGTTGTACAACGGAAATACGGTAAGTTTCGCCAAGTTTACACTGCAAACACCATGCTGAAAATTGCAACAGCTTAACTTCGAGCCTCGGAGGGATGATAACGACAGGGAAGATTGATCTGTGTGAGATACTCTACTGTTCATAACGGTCATGCACATTGGTCACGAAACTCTCTGAGGCATGAGTCATCTTCTTCTTCAATCTTCGAGTTTACTATTGTGGCGTGAATTGCAACACGACACATATAGTCAGCTATTGATTCGGCTTGTATTTGTAGATAGGGCACGTATGTCGTCAGTAATGAACGTTTCAAGTTGGGCTTTTCTGGCAGCATCGCCTCTTTGTTTTACATACTCATGCGATTTCCCCATTCACATTAAGAATAAAACGTCGAGAGGAGACATAGCAGAAGCAAAAAGTTACACGGATGACGTGATGGCCCTCCTTCCTAGTTGCAAGTGGTCAACCATTACAGTATGTTCATGGACAAGCATTGAAATCATTTAGTAGTACAGAACACTGCATCAAGATATAAAGTTGTTATTGAGTATCCATTTATATGGCTGATTGCGGTCTAACGAGCATCAGCGGAAAGTTCCTCATGTAATGCTGCCCAAATCAAATCGACCTATTCGCCAGTCGATTAATGGTGGAACGACTCATGGGCTGACCATATCATGCTTGTATGCTTTCCTTAAGCCTCAGGGCTCATTCCAAATGGTCTCATCTCAAGCAAGCTTTGCGGCGCCTTTCTTATGTGGACCGAACAGGCCAAGAAGATAGGCCGAACGTGTCAAGAACAAGAATACCTGCTACATGTTAGACATCGAATTGCACCGCATGAAAAGTACAGATTGAGAGTGGTCTTACCGTTACTCCTATATTTCCAAAAGTCATTGAATTCCATTGAGTGACATTTCCGACCCTTTCCCATCCCAAGACACGGTAGGTAACAACAAAATGACCAATATCACCCAACCAATAAGCAAAGAGATAGTTCCTAACGACTTTCGCCTCCTGCGTACCGCTAAGAATGGCAATTTCTACCATGGCCATCAGAAGATATGCCATGCCTAGTTGTAGCGCAACAGCCCGTGCATTATCACTAATAGGCAGGTGACGCGAAATTACAACCTGCTCCTGAATAAACCACTCTGGGGAGATCATTGCAACTATAAAAGCAGCCACACTATGTCCCAATCAGTATGTTGATGTCAACATTGCAAATGTCAAATACAAACTTACAGTGAAATAGGCTCCAAGACTGTGAAGACAAATTTTGGGAAGGGGGGCAAGATCGAAGCCATGTTTATTGATTGCTGTGCAGATATGGTGGTGTATTAACGTTGAAATCTTTTTGTAGATAAAGTAGGACCGTGTCAGTACCTATGTTAAGATTATCCCTTCAGATGTAGCCGTATACTGAAGCTGTTCTGCACTTTCGCAACTTGCGATGGTGAAGAGTATCCATTGAAGTGGGTTAAGTTTGAAGGTGTAGAAGTATTGTAGCTGTATAACAATTTAGTGAATATTTTGATTGAAGGAGGCTGAGTCGGTGTGATTGGAAGGGGAGGGAAGGGGTTATCTAAGCTCTGTACGAATTCACTAAATGATACGAGATTTTAAATATCCTAATTTAAACAAAATAGATAATTTATTCATTGTTATACTATTTGATCTGAAGGAATCTTTTGATTAATATAATATTATTAATAATAAAGAAGACTTATTTTTATAGTTTATATTAGCGATAAGTATATAGAGAATATTTTATTATTATTCTTCAATAGCTAGATATTCCTTAATAATAAGTTAAAAATATTATATAATATAAAATCGCACGTTGTAATGATTTTTTAATGTATAGAAATGATCGAGTATCGATTTCAATAAAGTAGTATTGATTTTCATCCACTAGTAACGTGCGGAGTTATTTATTCTCAGTAATTATGTGTGATTGGTGAGGCTCATCATCTAGAACGAACTAGATTGAAAAGTCATTGAAACTTATAAATAAAGTTCACATCATTTCATCTATCTATGAATAATCTATCACTTTACTTCCCTTGTTCCATTCTTGTCTCTTGTCTCTTGTTTCTGGGTCAATTTCTTTTTTATTCTCTACATATCCATTCATCATCATACAAGAGAACAATTACCAATTTTAACGTCTTCACAATATGTCGGTTCCATGACAACATAATGCGTACAACTATTGAGCCCCATTTAATGTCTATTCTTAATAACGATGCATCTGAAGCCATCACAAACTCCCCCTCTTTAGAACTTCCTCCATTGCACGATCGAAACATTCTGCAAACTTCTCACCGACCGATTATTTTAGAACCCAATGCTGGAACACGATCTGGTGAGCCATCATCACAAGTATCGCAGTATTCCTCGTCCATTGCTCCAATTGACGACAATGAAGTCAATTATCGAGACTCAGAAGAGGGTTTGCGAATAGGGAATGCGGGTATGGGAAAGGACATTAGTGCAATTGAACGAACATTGGGTAGTTCTTCTCCGCAATCTCTGCGAAAGATTTTAGATGACAATACTGGCAACGCAAGACCACTACATCCCAAAAAGCAACAACATAGGGAGAATGGGAATGATGAGTTTGTTCAATTGCCTAGACCACCCAAAAAGCAAAGATCAAATAAACAAGTGGTGCCACCTATTATCATCGGCTTACATGAACCGCCCCCTCAGGCTGCATTGTTCCCGCCTATCGCATCGGGCTCATTTCACGACAGTCATGGGAGAAATACCTTGAATGCTTTGGCCCCCAAAGTCACAGAAATGAGAGAGGATTTAAAAACAGATGATGTGATCGTAGCGACGACCCAGGAAGTCTTGGGCCAGAAAGCAAGTACGGAGAAAAAGAGAAAAGACGTCAAGACGAGGAACAAGTGGTCCGAACACGAGACGAACAACCTGCTGCTTGGTGTGGATAAGTACGGCGTGGGGAAGTGGATGGATATATTAGAAGATCCCAGCTTCACTTTCAACAATAGGTCAGGAGTAGACCTGAAAGATCGCTTTAGAACTTGTTGTCCAGAAGAACTTAGAGCTGGAAGCCGCAATTCCAGAAACCATCATACTGGTACTAAGGCAGAGAGTGCAAAAGCACAGTCAAAAACGGAATTGGTAACTTTCGACCCATTGACCGGAAATTTCATGACTGGTGAAGATCAAGAGGCTGATGAGACTGTGTCAAACTCTGGCTCTAATCCTGGGCGAAAGCCTCGAAACCATCGGAGAAATCTTACAGACCTTCAAGAGCTAGGAATACAAGGGCCATTTAAACAGTCAGATCGGAGGAAGAAACGCCCCTTCTCCGGCCAAGACGATCGTGAAATTAGAGAAGGTTATAATATTTATGGGCCTGCGTGGACAAGGATACAGAGAGATCCTCAATTCAACCTTCAGGACCGACAGCCTACTGATCTTAGAGATCGCCTCCGGAACAAGCATCCCGAACTGTTTCGATCCGGGGAGGACGATACTACTCGGACAGTATCGCAGTCTCAGGGCAAGCCTACACAGGTTGAGGACTTGTCTAACACATCTAATCACGCTACAATCGATTCAACTACATTTACTCTGAATCATGAGATTTTAAAGGTACAGTTACCATCCATCTTATTTCAGTTTCCCACTTAACAATCTTCCATTAACACCAGATAGTCTACCGCAGAACCTACGGACAGCTTGTCATTCTCGCAGTCTTTTGATTGGCCTCCGCCCCCATTCCCTTATATTGGCGAGATGGATATCTCTCGATTACTTGAAGACCAAAACCAATGGACGTCGTGACCGGCCAAGAGGCTTCATTAAAAGAAATGAAGAAATCAACGCGAAGCCCAGCCACAACGACCGACTTGTAATCCTTTTAAGTAGGCCCACGAATTTTCCATGGCTCATTATACTCACCAATCCACTTCCACCCTGTGTGCATACGACTGCTGTTTTAGATAGTACGGACACCGAGAGACGAGTGTTGCGTCATGATTCCTCATTTCACAAAATGCCAAATTATAATAATGGATAACTTGTCTTCTCACTCCTTATAGACCATGATTTGAAAATGTCGCCCCGGAATGGTGCGGGCAGCAAGCGTAATTGACACAGACCAGTCTATTAGCGGCTCCTCTGTATTAGTCTCATAAATATCTACAACTTTAAAACATTGAGCTCACATTAATTATACATGCGCGATGGGGCACACGTTGTACAGTGATACTGTTGCAGCTTTCATGTGGTTTTCATACGAATATTGAAGCATTTCTACAACTAGATACCATTGTGAATAGCTCCACGTTTCGAAAATGGTAGGATTTGTAACACTGGAAAATCCTGAAAGAAGTCTAATACATCGATACCTAACCACTCCTTACAGTATATCGCCCAGCACTATGAACTGCGAATTTCCTCCTGAATATGCCCTAATCGTCATCGTCGTTTTCATCGTCATCAGCATTCGGCAAGAGACTGTTGAGATGTCGAATTCTTTCGTTGAGGCCTAAGTGGGCCGGGTAAAGGTGAGAATCATGTTCTAACTTCGCATTTACCCTTAATCCCATTTCAGGCTCGGCTTCATCGTCTTCAGCACCCTCATTCCAAGAGTGGGTGGTGACGGTGCCCTGCTCAGTACCATAACCGTTCCACGCAGATGCTGGAATTTGTTAGCCGAAAAGAATTAGTGTTGGAATAGGGGGACCTACCAGCGATCATGGGAGCAGTGGGATGCCAACTAGCATCTCTAACTACTGTTTTCCACCTCGGACTATTCACTTCATCTATATCATCACGCCATCCTCCATGCCACCCCCCGTGCCATTGACCAGGTGGGGGTGGCCTTGTATTCTTTGTTGCCTGGAAAACATCGACTTTGCCCGCAAGCGTTGCATCCATATTCCATATGTACACTTTACCGTCTTCGCTTCCAGAATAGACATATCTTGAATTAGTACTTCCAGGCGGAGAGAAATGACATCTAATCAGAGTCCGCATTACCCTATGGCCTCTGAATGTGACCAAAGAATTATCATTTTTATCGTGGTACCAATCATCTTCATCATAACGTCCCCATCGATAATCAAAGTTTGTTCCGGGGCGACGTTCATTTGCCCTGATGTTGGAAAATTGAGCCGAACTCATGACCATACGCAAGTCCCATAGCTTCATGCTCTGGTCCTTACCATTGCTGAGGATATAGCCTTAAATCTTTTAGTGTACCGTTCTTGAACACCCGCGAATCAAAAACTTACGACCGTCTCCTTTGCTATCGAGATACGTTAATCCCTCAATGTGACCAATAAATGCACCCGCTTCTCGACTATCGCCCATACTCCTGGTATCCCACACCTTGATAGTTGTATCATCTGATCCAGAGTAAAGAATATGAGGCGACGACTTGTCGGCAAAACATACTGCATTGACATCTTCATCATGCCCAAATATCCTATGAAGTGGACGACGACTTTCTATGTCATATACAACAATGGAACCGCCTGTGGTTCCAGCAACAAGCTCACGTCCGTCACCAGAAAATCGAATTGACCAAATACCAAATGACCCTCGCCGGTCGAGCCTAGGATTTCGTAAACTAGTTCCAGGATCACCGAGCTCCAGATTATAGGGATCTCCCATATCATTTGGATCTGTCGGAGCGAGACAAACAGTGCTACGTATGGAGGTGTAAGCGAGATATTTGTTGTCAGGGCTCAGTGAAGCATCAGTAAGGGTCCCTAATGACTGTCAATATTTGAGTTACTCTACGGGCTCAATGGGAATTAACGAAGACGCGGATGGATCATGTGTTGGGACCGAAATAAGCCATGATACAAAAAGATTGCACTTACATTGCCCATAAGGGTAGCTTACAGTCTTATAGTACCGCCACTTATAAGGGTTTGATGTATCATACATGCGGACTTTGAAATCCTTGGTGACGGCAAAGAAGAAGTTGCCGTCATCCGAAAATTGACCTGAATAAACGGGCTCATCGTAATTGATTATGGTATCGGCATTCGAAGATGGTAACATTTCCTGAAATTCTATTAGTATACTGCCTAGAAATATGCCTGCCTGTGTATCGCTCACTTGTGCCATTGTTCTCCGATTTATCACCTGGGCAGCAAAATTCCCTGATGCTATTTCTCGGTCTAATATTCTTCTTGCCAAACGTTTTCGTCCCCTAATATGATCATCTCTGCCTGGAGTTTGTGCGTCATTAGATCCAAAATCACCCGACGCCATTAGTTCTTCCCCAACAATGCTTGGCACTTTAGGGAACCTATTTGGATCGGGTGTACTTCTCCTTCGCCTTCGTGGCCACAAAGCGAGCTCGTCCTCGTCGAGGTCAGTGGTAAAGCGTATAATATTCCGAACATCTGGGTGGGCGGCCAACACCCGTAGAAGATATCGTGTTCGTGTAGCTAAATGGAATCGGAGTATAAGCCAGATGGTATGGAGCAAGGTGAAGGATGTGTAGGTCTCACTATGATCGGCTGCGGTGGCACCTTCGTCTTCATCGTCCTCAACTTCAACTTGCACATCTGAAAGATGGGCGACATATGTCAGTAAAACTTGACTAGGAGAGTTTCAAATCCAATGATAGTCTAGACTTACCAAAATCAACTTCATCGTCATCGTCGTCATCTTCGTCATCATCATCAATTTCATCATCCTCATCCTGCTCGTCGGCATAATCATCGTCCGCGTTTTCTTCCTCTTCTTCGTCGTCTCTTCCTTCTACTATAAGATTTGAATCATCTCCCTCTCCATTCCCGGCCGTGGAATTATCTGACGGGAAGGCACCTGATACGCTTCTCTGGGAAGCCATTGAGAATAGTAGAGTACGAGTAAATCAACACGCCTATTTTCCAGTGCTTCTTCGGAGCAAAACAACAGACAAGAATTTTTCAGTAGTATTGTATGGGGTAGTAAACAATGTAGGTGGCAAAGAGAGAGAGAGAGAGAGGTAGGTATTCCACAACAATGCACTACTTGGTGCACTTCAAGTTCATTTTAGATGGATCTAGATTTCTTGGGAGTTGAATGACAGTGACGTTCATCACCTGTTAATTAGTATCAGTAATTGGTATAATGTTGTATGTATTAGACATATATCAGAGTTGAAGCTTACTGCTCAAAATGTATTGGTAGAAGGGAAAGTGTGGTGATATCATGAGGTGAGGATGCTTTGTCAGTGGGGTGGAGTAGTGGAAAGAGGGCCATTATTCTTATCAGTAAGTACCTCGGAGTTCCTTATCACATATACTTAAATCCATTTAAATCCGATGAAGACGTTTTCGAAATATATTCTCAAAATAAATCATCAGAATATATCCTCAAAATATATTCTCATCCTTTCATGTCATCCAGTACAACTGGATATCTGAGCTCGAGCTTATATATTCTCTGAACAATCACACTCGACCATAACGAGTATAACGCCATACTATCGTCCAGTTTGTCTTTTCAATACATCTCGCGCTAGCAATAACTAGCTCAACTATGTACTTGATCTACTCTCCTCGGTTTTGGTATCGAGCATCCACTCCCCCAACCATTATTATCCCCACTCATTGACCTTTCTCTACCATTCAATATCTGTTTTATACCTCAAGTCACCATTGTTGCACTTCCTCACTTCCTCACTTCCTTACATCCTTACATCCTTACTTCTTTCTGTTCATATTTTCTCAACGCACCACCTAACTAGCTTCTGACAAACTAGTAAACATTACTCCATCAAATGATGGGGTAATATGCCATCCCTGTATTGGATACACCAGTCGGTAGTGACCCCCATTATGCGCTTCTTCTGCTCATTCCCCTTTCATCTTTTAGAGCGTACCTCCAATCATCTCGTTAATGAGCTAAGCGTCAGAGATGAAGTTGAAAAGAGGCATTGTAAGTTTCCAGACTCCAAGCTAACACTATACTTTAGCTTCAAGGTAATAGAATATCGATAATTCATATCTATTGCCAGCTTATCCACTCATGGTAGGCATTTCCTGATACATTCAAACCTACTTGGGTTTGAAGTGGTTTGCCAATCCGAACGCATCGCCAGTGATTTAAATCCAACATGATTCCGGGATAATGTAAAGCGTCAATCAAATCGCTGCTCCAACCTTTATCCAACCACTACTCCAACCTTTATCCAACGTTGTTCACAAGGAAAAAGTCTCACAATATACAGTGGCAGTTTTGACAATGTGCCGGATATTATTTAATATAGTCCCATTCAACTTTGGAAATGCAGGACCATTTGTTCCAGACGCAAGCAATGCCAGGAACAGTAACTACCACCAAGGCCAAATATAATACATCCTTAGATTTTGTGAGAAACTCCATCCATTTATACGCCAACATCTCGTCCATCTCGCCCTCGTTCGGTGCAGGTTCAATGCCTCCCTTTCCCACGAACGACCAAGTCACCGTAGTGCAGAAATCATTGTCCATCCCCAAACTATGCGCCACCGACCAATATGTTGTTGAGTGGTATATGGATCAATTTTACGATGTATCCAACGGCTCCCATGATAAGAAATCCCATAGCTACAGCTCGAGCGATGTTGAGGAATTCGCGACGATCAGCTATAATATGTTAGAATCTCATGTCCCGTTGAAACCAATGGAAAATACTGGTTCTTACGCTTTGTGCATTTATTGACAAATTGAGTACCATCTTTGATGAAGTCTCTGGGAATCTCCATAAACTCTTGAATTTGGTCTGCCATGGTTGTGAAGAAGTTGAGGAGTTGAGGTTGGGATTGAGGAAGTAGATAATTGATTCTCGAGAGTTTCGAATTATACTTTTATTGAAGGACTAATTTGTGGCCGACGCTTCAGTGTTGGATACTTTGAAAGTGTATGATTGACAAAGATTTTGAATTCCGTTGCGAGTGAAGCAAATAGATACTAGGTAGTTGGGGAATTTCGAAGAAGCCAGATAAGGCAGGCTCAAGAAATTAGAAATTAAAGCATGTAAATTGATCCAATGAGAACCTTCCAAATCCGAAAGCTATTGGGTAGGGACAAGGTAGTAGGCATGAGGTTGCGACAGTCATAATACCTTAGGCATCAAAGGGATTGATTACCTAAGAATGATTACCTAAGACAATTGGCAATGGGCAGGGAACAGTGGTTAGTTAGCACCAGCACCTTGCCTGTCTCCTGGTAACAAATTAGCACTGGGCATTAAAAGGTATTGAAGCTCAGCGGCGCGCGAAATCCAACAGTAGAGAAGAAAGAATCAAAGAAAGAATCAAAGAAAGAGATCCAACTTTCATTTCCCTCAACTCTGTCCATATTGATATTATCGTCGCTATTGTCATCTTCATTGACAACGGCGTATAAGTGCCAAAACTTCCTTTCTTGTTTATTTTACATGCCCTTTCCAAATCATTGACCTTTACTTCCTCAAATACCCACCTAGTATCTCCATATTCGATCTCTTGAGCTACTAGGATTTCAGCTCATCGCGATACCGCGCCTAACATTTGAAGATTGTATGGAGGAACTCTCACAGCACAAGTTTCTTTCCATATAATTCGATAATACAGCAATAGATACATTCTGCCCTCAGAGTCGATTTTCATTTCATGGTGAACACAAGTACCACCCTCACATTCGACTCGACTTACAGTTGTCAAGTACTATACTTGTACCTCAGAGTCCTAACGAGAGATATCAATTGCGAACCTTCACATCGACTCGAGAATTCTGTCGCATTCAATCAATCACCACCCGCTCAACTCAATACACCCAATCCAAACAAGCAAATCAGTAGATACTGGACGTGAAGGGTACTTGAGGGACGGAATTGTACAGCAAGGCTTCGGTTACTCTGTGCTTCTGCTATTGATGAACAAGGCATTTGGACAACTGACATCTTCATTTCTGCTTTTCAATTTCAGGCTGGATTACAATTTTCTTGCCTCGCCTCTTTCTTCCAATATTTCGGCATAGGAGGTTTATTCATCTGTTGGGCTTCTTTACATCAAAAATTCAAAGAGACTGCAAGCACAGAGCTTCGTCTTATATCTCCATTCTGTCTGTAGTTGCCAAAGAAGGCTCTCGGACTTTGACCTCATTTATTGAAGCAATATCCTCCAGGTTTTAGGAGTGTACGTATTCATTGAATTCTATCCCATGTATTTCAGACTCTGCTTCCAATGCTATACATGCGTTGACCTTTACCATCCAATGGCCCTTCTTCTGTTTTCACCCGCTGATCCTGTCTCTATTTTCTCACAGAACCCAATTTCCTGTGGCATAACATCAACTCAAACTGTTCATAAGCAATACAAAACATCATTTTTCAACCAAAACTCACCCTTCACTTGAAAGTCAAGGTACCTCGTGTGCACATTCAGACGCCATGGCTGATGACGAGTTCGACATTGATATCTATGGAGATACCAACACTGAACAGGATACAATTTTCAAGAAAGATGATGAAGGTGATGTCAAGGTTGACGGCGTTGAACCTTCTGTCGCACCAGCTGCCGAAACTAATGGTAAACACGAAGAACAAGATGACGATTATGTAGATATCAAGGTTAGTCATGAGAAGGATGAACTCGCTGAAGGTCAACAAAAGATAAAGAGTACCGACGAATCTGGACGAGATATTCTCAGCATACCCAAGCAGGCCCCTCAACAACAAGGTGTAAAGAGAAAGGAAGGCTCCGACGATCGCCCAATCGATCAAGGTGCGACTACGGCCTTGCTCATATCAGAATTACATTGGTGGAATACCGACGATGATATCCGGGGATGGATTAATCAGGCTCAAGTCGAAGATGAGCTGAAAGAGATGACTTTCTCCGAGCACAAGGTTAATGGAAAGAGCAAGGGGTAATTCACTACACATAGTATCTTCCAATGCCGAGCATCTACTGACTCTCTGCACAGACAAGCCTATGTGGAATTTACGTCCCAACAAGCTGCAACGGCAGTGAAACGAAAGATTGACGCATTCGGTGAAGGTCACCAATATGTGAAGAAGCAGACAGTCACATTCCACAATCCAAATGTCAATCCATTCCGCACGTTACCTAAAGACGCGCCAGCCCGCGCCACGAAAGAAGGCCAAAATAGTCGATCAAGCTCAGGACCAGGAGGTTACAACAGTGAGAGGGGCAGTCACACTTCAGGCAACTTTGGTGGTAATTTCCGCGGCCGTGGCGGTGGATACAACTCTTCTCGTGGAGGCATGAACAGTAACATGAATCAAGGCAGTTTTAACCGTAGCTTTTCAGGCTCAGGAGGATCTATGGGCGGGGGCTTTAATTCTTCAATGGGTGGCGGATTTCAAGGGAATCCCATGGGAAATCAATTTGGTGGATTCAATCGTGGGGGTATGATGGGTGGCATGCGGGGTGGACCTGGAGGTATGAGAGGCGGCCGAGGGGGAATGGGAAATAATATGATGGGAGGTATGCCCATGGGAGGTATGCCAATGGGTGGAATGGGCGGAATGGGAATGCCTATGAACATGGGTAATATGGCACAAATGGGTGGTGCAATGCAAGGTACGTCGAAACAGCTACTTATCAGCTGAGATTAAATACCACAAAGGGACTACGGGATTTATCACTGACTCGAGAAATTAGGTGGGAATGGATTCCAACCTATGCAACCACACTTTAATCCTGCATTCTTTCAACAAAATCAAAGCGCTGGTGGCGACTGGCAGAATCCACACGGCGCCAAAAGACCAAGACCAGAATGAGGTATAGATAACGGAAAGGGCGTTGAATTCGGGGATCTGGCATAATTGACATTTGGAAAAATGAGCACTTCCAGTTCTTAACTTGTATTTCAAAATAAAGCATGTACCATAGAAGTGTGATTCACACGATGAATGTATTTTGAGCTGTCAGATGATTGCTTTTTACTAAGTTTCCACCTTCTGTGTAGTTGCACCGACCCCCTTTGACCCATCTCGCACGATGCTTCGAGTGTCAGTAATACTCGCTCTTCCAAGACGACCAAGGTGTATTGCAAGACACAAGGTGGCGCATTGATTGGCTGAACGTCAATAGAACAGCCAGAGCCTCATGCCATGATTTAGTGAATTTGAGGGGGCTTCTCAAGAAGTCCATCATACAACGCAAAGTTAAAATTCATGAAGTTTAGCATCCAATTCAATTTAACGCTCTATTTAACAACAAAACAATTTGGTTCGAGCGTCTGGTCAACGTATTTCTTTGACTTTCAAGTCCTGCCTGGCTTTCGTCTATCTTTTTGATTGTTTCCATCATCTCCATCTTACCAGCCATTAGTACTTTCAATAGAACTTCATCCGTAGCCTCCTGAGACACATCTTCGCCCTCAGATCCCTGTACGAATCTTCTCCATCTACCTATCGGTAGACATATAATCCTGAGGACTACTTGCGTGCGATAACATATGGTGTCTCGATCTAGGAGGTATTTACCGAGAAATCCCATCTCTTCGAGGTGCTCTTTTTGCTCTCCGTTTAGTAATGGTGTTATCCAGGGATCCAGAGTTACCTCGTCCCATCGGTTGTCTTCGAGTATAAAGCCATACTCGACGAGAAGGAAATCGTTGTTGTGACTTCCATATGAAATGTGCACTTCGGAGCCCTGCTTGATGGGTTGCGAGGCCGTGACTAGATTGTTAGGGGTTAGCGATGGCTGATGAGTCTTTGGAATGATTTTAGGCGAAGACTTCATGGAGAGGTGTAGATGTTACACAGATCATTTTATAGAGATTAAGGGGACAATATAGGTAGATTGGGGGTATAACAGTAAAGGAATGATATTGCTCACGTGTGTAGCCAGCGCGACTCAGAGTTGCATCAACCGTGGGTTCTGAACTATGATTTATGTAGTCTGCGAAGGGATTCAATGCAAGACGATTCTCTTTTGATGGTTGTGGTCTAGATGATTTGATAGTCGGTGAAAGGTAGTAGAACGTCCTACTGTTGACAATACTATAGTTGTACATGAATTCATCGTAGGTTATGGGTGGTTCAGGAAATGCTTTGCAGATGATTGTCCAAGCAGAAGTGATTTTCTCCATTTGCGTCTTAAGAAGAGCTTGGGCTGAGTACGGAAGAAGCTCTTGTAATGAGGGATCCCAGAATAAAGGCATAGAACTATGCATGTCCTGTTTGGAAGGGAGAGTAGCTTTCCATTCCGGCCCGAGCAGTGAGTCCAGCGATAGACCGAAGAGAGCATGGACAGCTAATTCGGGTGCCAGCGCTGCAAACTGAGAAGGTACATCTGTAGCTTTACGAAGTGTCTTTATGGGGACCTGCACCAGAGTATCACCTATCTACTACAGATTAGCAAGCACATGACTTTTCGGAAGGGGTGAAATTCCATATAGCAGCTCTTTTATTTTACCTCAAATTCCTTGTTCGCTACTAGTCCCAGACCCTTTTCTGGAAACCGGAAAGGCGAAACATTATTGATAACGACACCTTCATTTACAGCCCATTTTGTGAACTCTTTATGTACTTGCATGTCCATGCTCGCACCGTAGTTAGACGAAAGGGGCTGCTTGCTGCAGAAGATCTGAAATCGTGATATATGGCCGATCCGTTATGTTGATGATTTCCACAAGCTTAATCTAGAACTAATAGATATAAGCATTTGATAACAGAGCATTCGTACTTTGAGATCAATTATTCAGTGTAAATTCTCATCTATCATTTGCTGTGCGCAAGTAAATTGTAGCATTAAAGTCTTCTTCTAGTGCTGCTTTTGCCGAGAGCTATTTCGACAAAAGGGCGGCAGGCAATATAATTGAAGCTGATCTACAGTAACATCCCACCCCGTCAACATTGGAGGGGTCAATTCAAAGTTATAATCCGAACATGTCATTGTCCCCTCGTCTATATACCCAGGCGTCCCGCCTTCCCAGGGAATTACTTACCGCCTGCTCTATTACTCTAGCTACAAGAAGCTTCAGTGTATTGCATCGTCCGGCTCCAAATTATCCAGGCCATGTACCACTTACTTCCATTGAGCGGGGTGGTTTGGCTGTGGGCTCAGCAGTCATGGCATTCTTTAATCCTTATCGTGCAGGTATGAATTGATCATCTAAAACCACATTTACTCTCAACTAATCCGGGGAACTAGATCTAATTGCAGCCTGTGGAGAAGCTACCGCAACACCATATTTCATATACCGTCTTCGCGATGCTATGCTTTCTTCTCCTACAGGTCGACGTATACTTCGCGATCGCCCTAGGATATCTTCCAAGACTCTTTCTATGACACGACTCCGGGCGCTTCCTCCAAACACTGTAGGCAGGTGCTACGCAGAATGGTTGGACCGTGAAGGAGTTTCGCCCGATACACGAGATTCAGTAAGATACATTGATGACGAAGAATGCGCATATGTTATGCAACGGTATCGCGAATGTCACGATTTTTACCATGCTATAACGGGGCTACCTATCGTGAGGGAAGGCGAAGTGGCGCTCAAGGCTTTTGAGTTTGCTAATACTCTGTTGCCGATGACGGGTCTGAGTATGTTTGCTGTGATGTCATTGAAGCCGGCAGAGAGGAGGAGATTCTTTACAATATATGCGCCTTGGGCGTTTGCGAACGGGTTGAAAGCAGAGGAAGTTATTAATGTTTATTGGGAGGAGCAGTTGGAAAGGAGCGTGGAAGAATTGAGAGAAGAGTTAGGCATTGAAAAGCCTCTTGATCTTAGAGATATCAGACGGATGGAGAGGGAGAGAAAGAAGGCCCAAAAGGCAACTTGAGGAGGACTTGATAACACAGTATTTTGATACCATAGCAGTAGATTTCCCAAAATTTCGCAATATTAACACCTTTTCCTCGGAGGCCTAAGACTGTCCCAGCATTATGGATTCCATTCCTGAAATATCTGCTCACTAAATGTTCCCTAATTTTCGAACCACAAACTACAAGTCGAAAAGATCATCATCGTCGTCATCCCAAGCACCCTTCCTCCTGGTAACCACAATCTTTTCTTTAGTTTCCTGAGCTTCCGACACACTGCTCAACAAATCCTTCAACTGTTCTTCCGTAATCTTCGATCTCAACTGTCCCGATCGCGCCAGCATAATCAAGCGATTTTCAACATCGACGGCTCTCGACTCCTTCACAAGTCTAATGCGACCTAGACGATCTGCCGCTTCAGGTTCGAGGATTTGGGTCAGGATGGATTGTCGAGCCGCTTCTTCTTGCTGTCTATGGCGCAAAAAGTTAGCTATTTATATACATTTACGATAAATTAAAGCGCACTGTCTGCCATCTTCTTGTCCTCCACTCCCGCCTGCTGCGCCTGGTCTACTACCACCTCCTCCTCCGCCTTGGGTTTTCAGTTGCTCAAGACGAGCTTTTCTGATCTAAAAAATAATTAGAATTAGGTCGTGACTAAGTCTTCCCAGAGACTTACTTGTGCCAAATCGTCGTCTTCCATAATTAAGGTGTTGAATGTTTGTGGTTTTTGTCTTGGTTGAAGAAAATGAGGGGTGTGGTAACTTTGTGATTGATATCAGCCTTGTGGTAACCAATCTTTGGCGAATGCCATAATTGACAACCCCTCTTTGGGCAAAAATACATCATACCACAACCGTGAATTATAACTTTTCAATTTCACGATAAATTGATTGATAGTTATTTTCCATTCAGATATAAATTCAGTTTAATTATAACATTATCACAATCAGGAAATTAAGATCCCTCTCAAGTATTTGGAAAGCATCTTCAGATAAGAACTCACTGAAGCCTTGAGTTTGGATTCGAAAACACATGATGGTGGCTCACCGGGTGCAAAGTAACATGCCATTGGGCTTGTTGCTATATTTATAAGTCTTGAAGCCTCTTGTCGACTGATCACAGAAAGATAAAGTAGCGCATTGATGATTGAGTTTGCAAGAGAGGCATATGTGCATTATTCATTGGTCTATAATCTAAAGTGTCGCTTTTGCGAGTGCCCGAGTATATAAGATATCTAAGACGTAATTTACAGGTGTTGCTAATTCTAACATAAACGTACACTCCTACATGGTAAAACATACCCAGTTCGTTCGCTCACAAACCCAGCATGCCTTTACATTCCATCTATCTCCGATCAACCGCGGGTATATATGAATTCATCTCCCTCGACTTCATAGCTTGTTTTGCTTTAACCATACTTATGACTAACTCATTTGAAGAGAACGGAATGTTCAACTCTTTTGCTCTCCGAGCGAGATAGCCGTTGTAGAAGTCAACGTCCGTTTTCATTCCACTTCTGACGTTGTGTAACATGGATGTGACATTTTTCCCGCTACGAGAAAGCACCGAGTGTATCATGCTCATTAACCTGCGGTTTCCAAAACGTTTATTGAGGTTTGCCACTGTCGCGAGCTCCGGAAGACTTCTCACAACATACGAAATTTCCCACAAGAGGGACTTCATGGTCTGACTCGCTTGGTAATTGTACAACAGCTGGTCGTTTGAACAATCAAAAATGACAGATAACGGCCCAATGACGGAATTGACAACTATGTATTCGAGATGGAATTTCATGAAGTCAGGATAGTTCAAGCCTATGGCTTTAAGATCAGGAGAACGACTCAATGACATTAACATGTATCTTGAAGATGGTGCCCAGTTATTTGTGAGCTTCCTGTCTGAGCTTTGGGACAATGGTTCGTTGGAGGGCGCGCTAGTGTCATATTGAGGAATTGTAAGCTTCAGCTCTCCCTGGGTGGTTTGGGCCACAGTCCATAGCTGATCCGTGGCAAACAATCCATGAGATAAATTACCAAGCATGTAATGAGGACGATCCTGCAAATCTGGGAAAACATGTTTATTAACATCCTCAATGACACCTGCTCCATGTTGCACAAAACATATGGTTGAATGAGGCCGAAGACGATGCTTGATGGATGTAAGTGCCGCCACTGTCTTGTCGCCGTTCGTTGTGATGATCAGGTTGTCTATGACCTCGTCCGTGTATCCAAATCTATGCTCAGTGGCACTAGTCTCTGACTTGGGCCCAGGAATATTGAAACTTGCGGATAATTCAACATCGAAACCGGATTGCTCGGTTATGATTTCATCCTTGCATACTCTGAGAACCTGACGCGAGTGGTGCCATTGTTGAATCAACAGTGGCCGATGCATTAGTAAAGTAACAGGCGGCGGAGAATCCATTTCAGCAAGGTTATATGCAATGAATTGTCCAATAGGCCCTGTTCCTAGAACATGGATTGTGCGTGATATAGGCGTATCCCCTCGGTGTGTTGAATCTTGTGATGTCTGTTCGTACTGAAGATCGGTGACTTGTCTTGACTGTAAAGGTTCTTGGCCATGCTGGTGAGAAGACATTGCAGGTGACTCTTGGTCGGCATATTTTACATTCGTAACTAGGTTGTCCGGGGAATGCAAATATTCAGGCCCAATGTCGGGGACATCAACATTCTCAAGCTCTTCTAAATTATCGTTATCCGGCAGCTCTTCAGCCGACAAGCTCTTGTTTGCCTCCCATTTCGAAGGTCGATGCGAGTAGGCGAAATCGAACGATGATGGATCGTTCCCTTCTTCGTTGTCTAGTTCCAATTCCCGCTCGTCTTGTGACTCTATATCCATAGCATATGCATGATCGTTGGGCGTAATTTTTTTGTGCCTGTCCTCTTGATTGGCGATATCTTTGTCTGCTGTCCCTTCGCTCGCATAAACTCCATCGCTTTTGCTCCCGTAACTCCTAGAAGGTCCGCTGGTAGTGGTATCTCTCTCTGAACCCCAAACGAATGACAAGCTGGCGTGCAATCCTCCTTTCCGCCTCGGCCACCAGTATGTCTCGTTATGTCTCGACCAAGTGCGAGTGGCCACCCGGCCCAGGGTAATGCTACCTGAGAGCCATCGACAATTTTGAGGGTTTCGAGCAAGCACCCGCCACAGCGGACGACCGCACCTTGGAAAAGACAGGATGAACACTCTCAATGGTTATTACAATGAACTCATGGCAGACAAGCAGAATCAAGATGTCTACTCTTTCGTTATTGCAATTGTCTGCACTCGAAACCAAACCAAGAAAAGAAAGCCTTCACGTCCTTCTACACATCCGCAAAAGGGTAAGAAGTTATCTTGTAGTGGACAACGATGGAGAGTAGAATTTGTCGACTTTCAGTAAAATGAGGCGAAATGTATGTTGAGGTTCCGTTCGGTGAGGGGTGAAGCTAGCTTGAGATATATCTGAGATTTCGGCTTAGTACAAAACAAGACTGAAGTCTATTTACCAAAAATATATAGACCTCGAACATGGACAAGATATAAAGTAACAGTAAGTGAGTGTTCAAATGGGAGGCAAAAGTTGAATTGTATAGATGTGATGAGAGAGAGATTCAAGTACTAAATATCATTTTACAATCAAATATTCGGAATCGAAAAAAATGTCGATTAAGCACTTTAGCAGAGAATATTTATTGATAATCCTTGTAAACCAAACATGTAATCCAATTGGAAGACTTCAATTCCAATGCAACTGAATGCGGCCGCTTTTTTCCGATAGCGTCGGAACTCATCCCCAAATTTTCTAAAAAGAATGGTGGAAAGTTGAAAGTTGAAAGTCGAAAATCGAAAGTTACGAATACGAATGAATGAATTGATACATTAACTACAATCCAATTCAAAACATAAATAACTTACAACAAGCAAAATCCAATCAGATCTACTACCTAGGTTCCTATCGATCACGCATGCTACGTCAATCATATTCGCTACAACAAACTTAACCAAATTCCATAATGGATCCTACTAAGATTCTTTCTTTGCTCGAGCAACTTGATGACGATATCGATGATATAGAGGATGCGGTTGCACCTTTCATTCAAAAGACTATCCCAGAATTTGCAAGCAAGCTACCTTTATTGGATAAGGCGAAGCTTTATACTCTTGTCACATATGCCATTGAGTCCATATTATTCTGTACGAGTTTCCATCATTTTATTTCTGTCGCATTCCGTACTTTTATACTAATTCATTTCGACAGCATACCTTCGACTTAATGGTGTCAATGCCCGTGAACATCCTGTTTTCACCGAGCTTACCCGGATGAAACAGTATTTTGAGAAGATAAAGGTTACAGAGAATCCACCGGCAACTGCAGCAGAAAGAAATCTCAAATTGGATAAAGGAGCTGCTGGAAGATTTATCAAAGCAGGATTGGTAAGGAAGCTTCTACTCTTTTTCAATTTTCGGGGTTGAGAACCTATGTTAACAGTAGCTACAGAGCGGAAATGATAAATATGATCTTCAAAGAGCAGAGCAATTGGCGAAGGAGAGAGCGAAGTCTCATATCAGATTTGAGGAGCTATCAAAGAAGAGAAAGGTGGGCGAAGAAACAACAGAACCCAATAAAGCAGAATCCAAAACCTCAAATGAATCTGATGGTTCCGGTTCACCTTCCGATTCTTCAGATGAACCTGCACCTGCAGCACACAAAAGCAAGAAGTCTAAGACTGCGAAGGTAGCAGCAACCCCTATCGAGTCTAAAGAGGATAGCTCTTCCACTTCTCATTCTAAATCCAAAAAATCTAAACAGGAAACTCAGGAGAAGAAAACAAAGAGCAAATCCAAGAAGGCCAAGAGCAAGAGCAAGAACTAGAAATATTTGGTAAATGGCATATGTATATGGATATGTATATGGATATGTATATGGATATGTATATGTATATGGATATGTATATGGCTATGTAAATGGATATGAAAGTCACCGGATGCATGCACATCTAAAAGGGCGTTTATGGAGCTGGCTTAGGGATGATACCATGATTTTTCACGGCAAAATAGGATAGCTTTAGGGTTTGAGTTATTGGGCAATAAGTATCTAGATTTACGAAAGAAAGAAATAATAAATACCTAGGTATTCTTCTCTCAAGATTCTGTTCATCATAAAATAAATGCTTTCTATCTGTTTTGAACATCCTCTTCATGGTTGTTCAAGTTCACTCTGTAATTGTACTCAAGAAATCTCATAAAGTTTTGCCATCTAGAATCATCTATTCCATATTACCGGTACATGTGCATTAAGGCTGAACTAACCCATTCGGTGTTAGCACGCATGAAACGGATTATATTCCGGGATTAAATTGTCAAGTATCTCATTGGCCGGCATTCAACAACTTCAACAATTCTCTAGACAAAATCGTACAATCACACCTAAAATCTTCAATCTATTTCTCTCACTTTATCAACTAAATATGCCTCGTCAAGGAAGATCTGGAAGGGGAAGCGCCCCATCTCGACCAACTGTCTCAGCCCCAAGCAGACCTTCACCTTCCGCCCAGCAAACCCGACCAGCAACCACTGCTGCATACCCACCAAGGCCAGCAGGTGCAGCTCCCCCAGCCGCTCCTCAAGCACAAGCAGGAGCTCCACAAGGTCAAGGTTCTTCTGGTCCAGGTTTGCTTGGACAAGTGGCTAGCACTGCAGCGTGAGTTTTCATTGCGCCAGATATCATTTCCAAAGTTGAATACTGATCTCTTTTGTGTAGAGGTGTCGCCATCGGATCTTCATTAGGTCATGCTATTACAGGTTTCTTTGGTGGTGGATCCAGCGCACCCGAAGCAGCTCAGGACAATGCTGTAGCATCCCAAGGTCAAGAGAAGAACCAATTTGGCGAACCAAACTGTGGCTTCCAGGTCAAGAGCTTTACCAACTGCATGGACGAGAACCAAGGAAACATGTCCATCTGCAACTGGTACTTGGAGCAATTGGTATGGACGAACCTATAATCTTTTTGGACCCCAAGCCAAGCTAACAGTTTTTTTTTTTTTTCAGAAAGCGTGCCAGAACACCGCAAGTCAATATTAAGGGCCCAAATTTGACGATGATGACACATGGGGATGGATGTATAATAGGAAAATTAGCTATAACTCAAAATAATGAACCCACTCTACCCTGATGATTTGTCGACATTTATATGAAAGGCAAAGACTAGTTTTGAGTAGCACATCCAGAGCGGCATGTATTGCCATTCGCCTTGTTATATGTATCATTCGAAGGCTCATAAACTCCAGATCTGAGTATCATATCATTCCACATTATGACTCGATTTGATGCCATTTCCAAAAGAATTTGTATGTGGCAAAATCTCATTATATTTACATGAAGAAATAGTTTCAGCCTTGCATGCCCGAGGTCGGCGCCCCACAGAAAAAATAGTTCAGCCTTACTCTCCACCCACTATGATTTCCATCACAATGGAAACAGTCACAACCTATTAAACTATTTAAATTGTTATATTTTCCATAGATTCGCTTTTCTTGATTATCGCAGTAGATATCAATATTTAAATTTTCACTGCCAGATCAAATTGCACATCATGGCCACTCAATTCCCTACCAAGCGTTGTGGTTAGTCAACTCAAGCATACCCCTCCTCAGAACTCTCACCACTCTACATTTATCTTCACTGTCTACCTTCCCATTCCAGCTTCCCGCATAACATACGCTGATTAATCTAATCTAGGTGTACTTGGATGCACCGGTTCCGTCGGTCAAAGATTTATTCTTCTTCTTGCTCAACATCCATATTTCAAACTCCACGCCGTAGGAGCTTCTTCGCGATCCGCAGGAAAGAAGTACAAAGATGCTGTCAAATGGAAACAAGCTTTTCCTATGACCGCCGAGATTGGCGATTTAGTCGTTAAAGAATGTAAAGCAAGCGAGTTCGCGGATTGTGACATCGTGTTCAGTGGATTGGATGCTGATGTTGCTGGTGACATTGGTATGAGACCCTCATATACATTCGCACTTCCTTGTCCTTTGGGAAATTCCTATTGTGAGACGACAGAGTTGTTAAGGGCAATACTTACTTGAACTATTAAACTAGAGATGGAATTCATGAAGGCTGAATTGGCCGTCTTCTCCAATGCCAAAAACTACCGTCGCGATCCAATCGTTCCCCTCATCGTCCCAACAGTCAACCTCCCCCATTTCGATCTCATCCCCCATCAACGTCGCGCCCATTCCTTAAAGAAGGGTTTCCTCGTCTGCAACTCCAACTGCGCAGTCATCGGCATAGTCATCCCATTCGCCGCCATCCAAAAAGCTTTCGGAGAAGTCGACCAAGTGAGCGTAGTCACCATGCAAGCTGTTAGCGGTGCTGGTTATCCAGGTGTGAGCAGTATGGATATCCTCGACAATGTTGTTCCATTCATCTCCGGCGAGGAAGATAAATTGGAGACGGAGGCACAGAAAATTCTCGGAAGAGTCAATTCTGAAGTCACTGGATTTGAGGATCAATCAGAATTGAAGATTTCAGCGGCTTGCAACAGAGTCGCAGTTCTAGATGGACATATGGCTTGCGTATCTCTTCGTTTCAAGAACCGCGATGGACCTAAGCCTACCGCGGAAGAGGTCAAGAAGGCTATGAGGGAATATGTAAGTGAGGCGCAGACATTGGGATGTCCGTCAGCACCAGAGCCAGCGATTGCCGTTATGGAGGAAGCGGATAGACCACAACCAAGATTGGATCGCAATACACAGAATGGATACACAGTCAGTGTTGGAAGAGTCAGAGAAGATGATAGCGGAATCTTCGATCTCAAATTTGTAGCCTTGAGTCATAACAGTAAGTTTCCCTCCCTTTTTCAATTTTACAATGCTCAAGGACTAACACCATTTCCAGCTGTCATCGGAGCTGCTGGTTCTTCGATATTGAACGCAGAAGCTGCAGTTCTTAAGGGCTATATCTAAGGACTAGTCATATACCCAGTTGTTCTAAAATTTAAAAGTTGCATTTACAAATTGTACAAGAAAGGCTCATGCCAATCAAAATTATATTATATATTATCCCTTCATGTGGCGTGTATCTTTTCCGAAATTTCGGATTATGTATGCAGTGACGTTAAACGTGCCAGTCCAATAGAAAAGCAATGTACATTCTGTCGATCATCCATTCATTCATTCTGCAGATGGTTTGTTAAATCCTCGGCGACGAGGGAATGAAGAGGGCTGTGGGGAGGGGTGGTGAATCGCACAACATGCAACCAGATAACCTCACGAAATTCCGTCACAAAGTTCAAATCAGCATCATACAGAGAGCAATGATGATATATCATAATTTTCATTAATTCATTGATCGTAAGATTGAACACCAAATGGTCGCTCGCTAGCTTGCTATGCAATACCATGTAACTAGTTTTCAGATCTGCTCACTTAATTCCTCCCTAGCTAATAAAATTGAAACCCTCCTGGGGAAGAAAAAAGATACCTATGCAAATTGAGTCATCTATGCTGTTCCATCAATATCCCGAGCATTTTCTGGATCAAAGCTAAACTTTGCAGCACGGAGTAGTGTAATTTCAACGCAGTGAAATGCACTTATGGACACTCTTAAACGGACAGTAGGGAAATAGAAAGAAACAAAGGAAGAAAGGTAGAAAGTCAACGAAAATATCCATCAAGTAACGAGGTTTGAAACTCTTTCGAAAGTTTATAAGAGAGTTGATTAGTCCCCGAAAGCCGATAGTCTGTCGATCATAGACCGCTCGCGAACGACATTTTCTATGATCTCGACATGTTCTTCGGTCTCTTCATCATCAGAGAGGCTTAGATCGGACTTGGTTGTGGTAACAGGGGCTGCTGGAGAGGAGCTCTGGACTGATGAAGATGGCGTGAGGATTTCCCGGTTAATAGATTCTGTTGTATTGACTAATTCTTCGTGCTCTGTACCTGTTGATGCCTGGTTCTGACCTTGCAAGTTTTGGGGGAGTACACTGTCTTGAAGCGTAGAAGTCTGGTTCGTGTCTTTGGAAAAAGCTTCGACTGTAGTAGACTCAGCTCCGTTCCTTGACATTGGTTGGGCAGAGGCTACAAAGTCTGGCAGAGAAGTATCAGACCTCGCGTCAGAGTCCCAAGGAAAGTCGTTGTCCGAGTTCTCTGGGAACACGTCAAGAATTTCACCACGGTGAACAATAAGACCATTTTCTTGCTTGACAAAATCTTCGTCTTGCTTAGAGCGCTGCGGCTGACGATTCAGCGCTGTGATCTGAGGCTTCTCGATGCTGAAGGTAGAGAAACCTATTTTTTCGAAGTCATCTATCGCTTCAATACCAGTAGCAATTCTGCCCAATTCCTTCTCGAACAACCATGGGAAACTGATCAATGGCATTGATTCAGGTCTCATTTTTCGCTTTTGCACCTGTGTTCCGTTAACCGTTCTCGTTGAACGACATTCAGCCAATGCGATGTCGAGTTCTTCTTTTGTCACTTTGTACATGGCAGCAACAAATGGCCCCAGGATTGAAAAGTCTTTACCACCAGCTGTATTGATACATACCGCGCGAAATCTATCTTTGAGTGCACCAGTGATCACTGCCATATCTTCCTGAAGTTTGTAGTCACTTCCGACCTTTGGCTTTGAAAGGATAAATGTTGACCACACTTCGAATTCAGTCTTGATGTCTTGTTGGGCTAGAATTCGTCGCATAGCGGTGTCATATTTAGTCTTCATCTGACGGGCAGCCTTCAGAATGGCATTGTCTAGTTTGTAAGCCCTCAAAATACGTTTGTCAAAAGGTCCTTCGTATTGTGGTACGAAGTCAACGCTCTCAACCTTGTCGTACAGTTGACCAAGAATTTTCTGGGAATGATACTGTTTTGATGCAGGCTGATGGATCTTTTCCATGAAATGTGGCCATTTTGGAGGGGCTAGTTCTTTTGGCATCATAGCCGGTTGACCAGTCTTAACGTAGTCAACGGCCTTGGAATGTAATTCCGCGAGCTTGAGACCTGAAGTGGCGTTAGTATAAAAATAGCATAACAAAAGCAGGAGCGTAATCAAGATACTTACATTTGGTATCCTTAATACCTTGCTTCTGATAATCAGCTTGTGCCAGATGAGCATGGGCTATACTCGGCAAGGAGTCGTTCTTCATGTATTTTACGAAAAACTTCTGTAAATCTGTGACAACAACAGGTCGTTTAAGCGTTATAGGATCTAAGGCTGCGTAGCTCATTGGTTCACAGTTCCATTCGGTTGGTTGAAGATCCTTATCCCAAATGACAAAAAAGTCATCACCATCTAAATCGCCACCAGAACACATGCTAGGCACGTCTCGTTCGCCACTTTGAGGAAACACAACGACGTCCCGCAAGTGGTGCAAAGCTGGTACGTTTACGGCTTGGACAACCCTCAGATCACCAGGATGAAGAGATGGATTTCGTCCGACGAGGCAAATGCCCTGAATGACATTGTATTGGGTGGTGTTTTCCCTATCAGGCACTTGGATAAAAATCTGGGGTAACTCGGTTTCTTTGTAAGTCGTACCGCATGCCACTGTTGGCTTGGTATAGCCCCTGAGAGTGTTTGTTTCATCAACACAACCAAGCACAAAAGCTCCATTCTCTACTATAATCTTTGCCTTCTCCTTTAGGAGTTTGATCGACCATGCTCTCCACAGATGGAGCAAAGACAGAACAAATGGCTCTTTTTCTGACATGAAACCATTCAATATCATACCAGCAATATTGATGGTCATATGATTATCATCAATGTATCTGTTAAGGAGGCCAAGTGCAATGGCGTTGTTGTCCATTGCACTCTGATAGTCAGAAAGTTGCCTAGATAGCATCTTCAAGAATACTTCGTCCTTGACCCCAAGTGCTGAAAGGATAGTGATAGTTTGCCGATTAAGAGTAGCAGAGGAGAACTGTGAGCATCGAATGATTTCGAGACCATTGTATGCAGCTGTGAACTTTTGCTGACTTTTGCGAATGTGGACTTCATTATTTTTCGCATCAGGAGAAACGACCAATATGCCTTTGCAGCCACCAAGTCTGAATTGAAAAGCCGATGGTGCCGAGTTGACACGGAGTTTTAGTTCAGCAGCAATCATTTGAGCAAGATAAGGCGAGATCTTGCCAACTCCATCAGTGAAGCAGTACCTACCCCTTTCAATATCAGGAATCTTCACGATGTCGGGCGCCGAAAGACCTTTAATAGCTCTAGTTGTTGAGAAACACTGGCCAAGTCTTGCAGCATACTTTGCAACTACATTGATGTGAGAAAAAGTCCCCATCCATTGGCGAATATCGTTGCAAGATAAATAAGGGGGTGGACAAAAGAAGTATGCGCCATTCTCTCGAAATTGAGAGTTTCCAAAGGCTAAAAACTCGTAGTGCCTATCACCAATACGAATGCCATTACTGATCACTCTAAAAACTCTTGTGAATATTGCATCATTACGAATCTTATCGGCACATGAATTGATCCGGCCCTACATCTATTAATAAGAGAAGCACAGACAGGAACTGTGGAGGAAACTTACCTCAAACTTTTCATCAGTAAACTGAACACGTAAAAATCGACCTTCTTTGTTCTCCTTCGAGTAATGTCGCAGGACTCTGTTGGTAGTTTCAACAGTAGGCGAATTGAATAAGATTGAGGTAGGTGTCACTGTAGCTTTTCGTGAAAAGGCGCAATAATGGGGAATATCAGTCAAGGAGGAAAATGACAAAGCTTCATTGTTGGCAAAAATAGACGAAGGGTCGTATAGGCGTTTGGAACTGTAATGCTCGGCGACGTACTCCAGTAAATTCCTTGCCTTGGCTGAATCTTGTGCAGATAATTTGGCTAAGGAATTTATGAACTTTTCGTCGATATTATATTCGTTGACAATCCCCCTAGAAATGCACACTTCCAGTTGATATCTTACTTCAAATGTTAGATGCACTCTGATACTGTCTGGATCAAGAGAACGAAGGCCAGCTTGTGTAGTTTTATCTTCACAGGGGTCTATGAGAGACCATAGCTCAGCTTTGCGCATTGGAGTAAAATTGAAGCTATTCAGAGGGACCATATCGATATTGAAATCTTGGAGAGCCGCCTGAACCATTTGAAATTGATCAGGAGAATATTGACCATTATTGAAAGTCCAGCGGTAGGTAGTCCAGCGACCTACATAAGTCAGTTTAATTCATGAAATAGAAGTATCTTAAGTATAAATTACCGATATCAATGACTGGCCTCTTCTTGTGCAGAGCGATTGGGCGATGTTCAATGATAAAAGGGTCGAATTCAATATCGGTTTGCCGAAACCAGCAATCCCATTGGTTCCATGATAGCGCTCCTGATTGAGGTACATGTCCATCATTGCGCCAGCGGAAGAATCTAGGCGGACTGTCCAAAGATATCAAGAGTGAAAAATTTCCTCTTCTAAGATCAACTTTCTGGATTGACTTCAACTGACCAAAAGGTATAGTGAACAAGTATTTCTCACGGCGATTATACTCCCCAATCTCAGATGTACTAGGGAAATCAATGTCGCCTTGAATTCGTGGGTCCACAAAATGCACCGTGAAACGAGCTTCGAGTTCTTTACGCCGCAGATTCACAGTAAGCGTAAGATCGCCAGGCTCCTGGGATTCCAGGGTCTCCATAGGCATCATACATTCCGGCTCAATCATGACTCCAAACTGAAGAGTAGAAGAAACAAGTTTCGTCTTTTCAGGGTAAAAAACATTCCCTCTGAAGGGGCTTTTCACGGTTCTTTCTTTTCTCGGGGTAACATCGAGCCGGAGTTTGACATCATAAGTATTGCCAACCGCAGTGGTGATTGGATATTGACCACTTCGCCAGAAAGGGCTCGGAGCAGGTGAAAATGTCACTTTTCCTCTTTGACTTTTGTCTCCAAATATCTCGATAAACACAATGTTACCTTGCCTTTCCAGATTACTGATCATATCGTATATTGTAGTACCGGGCTGTATGTTGTCAATGAGCAATACGATTTGCTCTGACTCATTGACTTCAGACCTGACCTGAATAGCTGGGAGCCTGGGAGTCATGATCGCCATTGTCGCGATTATGAGGTTGTGTGTGCCAATGTGAAATGAGGAGATCAATCTTCAATATAGAGATGATTTTGGAGTCTAAAAAACGTTATTAGCTTTGTAGCTTTGCTGGAAACTTTGCGGGAGATGAAGGTTCAAACTTTACAAACCTTTGTCTTGCGTACCGGTTGAAAACCCTCTCCCTTCAATAGAAAAGACTACTTGGCTGGTAAATAGGGTGATATGTAAATTCAGGGTTTGATCTACCAAATGGTAGAAGAATCGAATGGTGAGATGCAGTCAAGTCGAGAAACGATAGCTTCAGAGATATTGATGCTTTCGTTACCTGGTAACTAATGACGAGATAGAAAACAAATCAGTATAACAAACGGAGGCACTGATTCTGGTTGAATGGGAAAGGAAGTGAGAAGTTGGAGATTATTGGAGGTTGAAAGTTTGAGTAATGGAAAAAGGAAGAGAAGAGGTTGTGGTTGATCTTTGTAGAGGTGGAGGTGGAGGCGGAGGTAGAGAAGAACGATCAAGGATTAGGTAGAAGTGAATGATCAACGCCAGCTTTAACAAAAAGTGAACGTGAGAGACAGAGAGAAAGAGGGAGAAAAATCGGACGGAAAGAACGTTTCATCCTCTGTATAATGTTTTCAATGCGTTTGTCGTTTGTCCTGTCTTCAACCCAATTTCAAGAACTGCAGCCCCTAGCACTTGCAAACAAAAGACGTAGGTGCAAAAAAGCAAGCATTGAGAAGAAACAAAGATCTTTTCAAATACTCAAATGGCCGAAGATTTCAAAAAAAAGGGTGGTTTGAAATCCGTGAAGATCACATGCACACCTGATGCATAGAAGTATTGTAGCCAGACTCTGACATTGTATTGAAATGTGAAATGTGATAGAACTATTTCCTTTCCCCTCTGTTCTGCGCTGTTCTGCTCTGTCGATGGGTTGAGATTATACATGCAAAGATTCAATTCACTAGGAAATGATCATTCACCATCAATTCAAACCATATTCAAATACCTTTTTTGCTTCGATGCACTGTTCTTTTTCTTCCGTTTGCCGCATTTATATAATATAGAGACGATCCAAAAGGAGTTCTACACGTAAAAGAATCGTGAATTATTGCGAAAAGATATAGTACCCATTGAATGGTGGGGTAGAAAGAATGCGTGAGCCCGTGATGAGGATAAATGAATGTGCTGTCGTGCCTTGTATTTAAGGCAATTAATTAACAGCTCGCTTAAGATAGCGCACAAATTTGGAAGGAACTTTTGAGAAAGTCTTCAATTTTGATTTTATAACTTTTCTTTCCGACAACTTCGACGACAACAACCACCCCAATACTCGTTTCTCCATACACACAGAGACGCAACCATGGGTAGAGGACCGTAAGCATAGCCTTTTCTTATCTTATTTTTTTATCGAATTACGAAAAGACCTTGTCAACTTTCTCAATCGATTTGAATGTTCAGTCGATTGGTATTGGCAATGACATTGGGAGATATGGGGGGTTTTTTTGGACATTGGGACTCGTCGATCATTCGAAAGCTACAATTGCCAACGATGAACTATTCTACGATCGCTTTGTTCAATCACCTCATATCCACTTTTCGCAACAATATACAGTTCAACACATCTCAAGACATCATTTACTAATATTCTTGTCGCATATAGAAAGAAGCACCAAAAGCGCTTGAGCGCGCCAAACCACTGGCTCTTGGACAAATTGTCCGGTGCCTATGCTCCTCGTCCTTCCGCCGGTCCACACAAGCTTAGAGACTGCATGCCACTTATCGTCTTCATCCGTAACCGTCTCAAGTATGCTCTCAACTCCCGTGAGACCAAGGCAATCGTTATGCAACGTTTGATCAAGGTCGATGGCAAGGTTCGCACCGATGCCACCTACCCAGCCGGTTTCATGGATGTTATTGGTATTGAGAAGACCAGCGAGAACTTCCGTTTGGTTTACGATACCAAGGGACGTTTCACCGTTCACCGCATCCAAGCTGAGGAGGCCGAATACAAGCTCGGAAAAGTCAAGAGAGTGCAATTGGGCAAGGGCGGAATCCCATTCTTGGTCACGCACGATGCTAGAACGTAAGTTCTGTCAGACATCATTCAGCCGTTGGTCCAAGCTTTGGTCGATCCCCTCCGACACAAATTCTGCTAGATCAACGGTTTGAATTTTTAATCCCCCCAGAGATGCTAATAAAATTTTCTAGTATCCGTTACCCAGATCCATCCATCAAGGTTAACGACACCGTTAAGATTGACCTTGCTACCGGAAAGATCACCGACTTCATCAAGTTCGACACTGGTGTTATCGCCATGGCTACAGGTGGTCGTAACATGGGACGTGTTGGTGTCATCACTCACCGTGAACGTCACGATGGAGGTTTCAACATTGTCCACATCAAGGATGCCATAGACAACTCTTTCGCTACCCGTGAGAGCAACGTTTTCGTCATCGGAGCTGAGAAGCCATGGATCTCCCTTCCAAAGGGTAAGGGTGTTAAGCTCACCATTGCTGAGGAGAGAGACCGCAGACGTGCTCATGCCATCGCTGGTCAATAAATGTAGTACGTTTTGCTTTGTATTTGGGCCAGGGGGAGTCATGGAATGGGATATTAAAAATCTCCTTTTGCAATAAGCAAAAGTTTATGAGAAATATGACGACACATTTTAGTATGAGTCGAATTTTTACCACAATGATATAACCCTCCAAATCCAACTTGAAACGGATGGTTTTTGAACTTTGATTGTGATGTGATATGTGGAATGTAAATACGCACCCAGGCCGTAAAGATTCTAAATCCAACCAATACCGAAGACTCAATCTTGCTCACATGGGAGTGACTATATTGAAACCTCCATCTAATATCTTTGTACATCAACAAATTGTTAGGGACCATTATACCTACTGAAATCTCCGTACTCTTGAACATTGTACCAATAACATTTCCGCACGAGTATATAGTAAAGTATCATTCAGCATTTTCCCCCCCTTCAACCCAATCACATCAGTGTAATTCGTATTCCATCTATGTTTATATGTTTGTCACATGCAACGATCTAGACATTCGGAAGGACCGAGAATTCGGGTTGGGGGTTTACCGATTTAGAGCATCCAAGGAAGTAAAGAGCCCAAGTGATGTGTGATTCCTGTTAGGTAAGAGGGACTGTCGGATGATGTACTAAGTAGGTATTTGGATATGTACCTGGTAAGGCATGGCATGGTAGGGTATGGTATGACAAGGGGGTATGTACTTTGTAATTGGGGGTTTGGTGATGATGATGTTGGGAGATGGAAGGGGTAAGAGGGTATGAGAGGGTATGTAATTATGGTATGGGTGTGTATTGTAGTCGTATTTTATGTTATGTGTAATCTTGTGGTATAGTATAGTATATCGAAATGCTCTGGTGTCTGTTTGTATGAAGAAAGGAATTGAGAAAGGAAAGGAATGTACATACCTAGAATCTAGAATAAGATTATAGAAGCTAGAATGTAGAATTAGAGGGTACAGAAGCAACACATTGCATGACATTACATTACATTACATTACATTACATGTTTATATATGTCAAAAGTACTAGGTAGGTACCTACATATGTATAGATACCGGTCGGTATATATAATGTTATACATACACACATACATATAGAGGTACATAGGTATATAGGTATATAGCAGCACACAACCTAAGCAAGACCAACAAGCAGGCAGGCATCTGAGCTGTCAAAATGGCATTTAAGGGCATTTAAGGTAAACGTGGGGTAACACGACAGGTGGATAATGGAATTCCGAAATGGAGATGAGAGAGAGTTTATAGATAGATACCTAGGTATTGGTTTGGAAGTCTTGGATGGATAGTGGATTGGTGAGGAGAGGAGCGGAGATGATGATGATGAGTATTAGTTGGATTATTGTTGGTGAGGTTTTAGTGTGGGGGTGGGATTGGATTGGATGGATGTGGATTATATTGGCTATGGGGAAGTTTTGTATGGGGATTAAGATTTATGTGTGAGGATTACTGAGAGGGGTGAGGGTGGTGAGAGTGGTCAGCTGGTAGAGAGAATTTTTGAGTGATGATTCATGGGTGAGGTGAGATGCCATGCCGTGCTGGGAAGTAAGTGGTGGTTCTATCGTATTCAACGGGTAATGTTTCTTGTGTAATATGTTGAAGTGGAAGCAGAGACAGACACAGAGACAGAGAATAGAGAGTAGAGAATGAATGCATATCTAGGTGTATAGAGTACTAGGTACGTATGTATATCTATTTAAGTATTTGGATGTATGGGTATGATATGAGTCTATGATATGAGGTTGAGTGGAGAATGATGGTGGTCGTGTTTGATCTGAGTGTACCGTATAAAACTACCTAGGTAAGTAATCCGAGTCGAGGAATGAAAAGCCCGATATAGAATGGGAATTTCATTCAGAATTAGGAAGATAATTGTGAATTGACGAATACCTAGTATCTAGTAGTGGAGAGAGAATAAGTCGAATGAAATATCAGTTGTATTACTTTTAAGAATGTAGGTAAGTGGCTTGGTAGTTAAATAGAGAACTTTATAAACAATCTAGACCTCCATATCACATTATACCATAACGAGAATTTGTATAATTCATGATCCACAAACAAACACTAGCAAGTACTTATTTGATGACGACTTAGTAATTGTAAACTCTACTTTACCTCCTCATCTAGGTCAATTGCAGATTAGAAAAGAAAATGAACACGGTCCACTTCTGTACGAAGAAGGAGAAGAAGTAAGCAAGTAAGTGTCTAGGTGAGTACCTAGGTAGGTAGGTAGGTAGGTATGAAGAGATCCGGATTCTCTGATTTATATATATATATAAAGTTATCAAGTCAGACGTCAGATCAATAGTTAGTAATGATTTTGGAATTCTCTCTCTTACCTTGATCATTTGATAACTATAATCTTATCCATCTTATTATCTTTCTAATCTACTAGGTATTTACCTTCTCTTTCAACTGAAATCTTCATCATAATCCATCTGGAATATATATATATATATACATACATCTCTAGAGTACATATATATTTACAAGGAAAAAGGTGATCACGGAAATCTTCATTTTTATCCTGGTTCATATCAAGGTCGTCTCGTTGGTGTGTATGTCACATCCATACGTCCATCCATCCATCCATCCATCTATCCATCCATCTATCCATCCATCTATCCATCCATCAATTCCCATTTCGATCTCTAAGCCGTGGCCATGTTTTCAGTGAGACATCAACCGACAATTATCACGGGGAAATGTACACCATATTTTCGCATTTCTACAGCCAGAGTATCTGAAATATCTCAAAGAAGACAATTGAGATATCGAAGTAGAAATGCGAAATTAAATACACATACAACTTCTCAGGTATCAACCTCGATACCGAAACCCAATTCCAAAGACAAAAAAGGATGGTCGACACAAAATGCTATTTTGTTGGCGGCGGCCACCGCCGGCTTAGCTTACACGTTTGCCATGGTACGGGAAAAGAATAGGAGGGGTGAGGGTAGGGATTATGCGGACCCAGAGAAGTTCACGGTACCAAGATATGCAAATATTAAGGAGATGGAGATGGTGAGTTTGTTGGTTGTGGAACTGATATCATGGAGTGGAAATGAAAGATGGAAATGCGAGGGGAGAAATAAAAGCTGATCGGATTGTGAATATGTAGGCCTTGAAGGAGATTCAAGAAGCTACAAATGAGGATACTATTTCTACGGATCCGGAAGATTTGTTGGCTCATGGATAGTAAGTTTAGTGTGTTTTCATCAGCATAGGTAGTTTTCATGATTTCGAAATATCGTTCGTCTCACATGAGAAGCGGAAATATCTTGGCTAGTCACATCGCAGACAGTTTCTCAAAGACCTTTGCCAAATTCACAAAATACTCAACTAATCTAAATCAACAGCTCAGAATGGTCATCTACCAATGTCGATGGTTTACCAGTCGCAGTGGCCTATCCAAAATCTACTCAAGAGGTCTCTAAAATTGCGTCGATATGTCACAAATATCGGGTACCAATTGTTCCTTATTCAGGAGGATCGAGTTTGGAAGGAAATGTATCATGTCCTTATGGAGGTGTTAGCGTGGATTTTGCGTTCATGGATCAAATTATTACATTTCATCAAGAGGATATGGATATTGTTGTTCAACCATCTGTTTCGGTAAGAGCCCTAGATTGGTTTTGATTTCCGTCTACCTCTTTCAGTCTGTGTAGATTCTAATCTTCTTCTAGTGGATGGATCTCAATGATGAACTTGCAAAACGTCAATCCGGACTTTTCTTCCCAGTGGATCCAGGTCCAAGTGCAAAAATAGGAGGTATGGTAGGAACAAACTGTTCCGGTACCAACTGCGTTCGTTACGGTTCCATGAAAGATTGGGTCATAAATCTAACCGTCGTGCTCTCCGATGGAACAATCATCAAAACCAAACGACGACCTCGTAAATCTTCCGCAGGTTACAATCTTAACAGTCTCTTTGTAGGCTCCGAAGGAACCCTCGGTCTTGTAACTGAAATCACACTTAAACTCGCTGTCGTACCACCAGAATACTCAGTTGCTGTAGTCACTTTCCCTACGATCCGTGATGCGGCAGCGGCAGCAGCTGGTGTCATGCGTGCGGGTATTCAAGTCGCAGCTATGGAAATCATGGACGAAGTACAAATGAAAGTCGTCAATCTATCCAAATCCACCGCTCCTCGTCAATGGAAAGAACTCCCTACGCTCTTCTTCAAATTCTCCGGTACCAAAGCATCAGTTAAAGAAAACATAGCAATGGTGTCCTCTATCGCCAAATCCCATCGCGGTAGCTCCTTTGAATTCGCAAAAGACGCGCGAGAACAAAAGTTATTGTGGTCAGCGAGGAAGGAATCGTTGTGGAGTATGCTAGCATTGAGAAAAAATGGAAGTGAAGTCTGGAGTACGGATGTGGCAGTGCCATTCTCGCGATTGGCGGATATTATCGAGTTGAGCAAGAAGGAAATGGATGATTTGGGACTTTTTGCTAGTATCTTGGGACATGTGGGAGATGGAAACTTTCATGAGAGTATCATGTATGATCGGACGGTGCCGGGGGAGATGGAGAAGGTGGAGAGGTGTGTGAAGAATATGGTGGTTAGAGCTCTGGAGATGGAGGGCACAGTAACGGTATGCTTGACTTTCTTTATTTTGAATGACGCTTGGATCGAAGACTAACAGAAATATAGGGCGAACATGGAATAGGAATCGGAAAGAAAGATTCCCTTCTCTTGGAACTAGGACATGATACTCTGGGAGTCATGAAATCTATCAAATCGGCATTAGGTGAGTAATATTTTACCCTTCACCTTTTCTTCTATCTTCTCCCCTCCCCACTTCTTCTCCAAATCTATCAGAGAGCACACCATATACCCTCAAACTCTCAAAACCAACTAACCCCAACCCCCCAGATCCACACTGGATAATGAATCCAGGTAAAATCATCGATATCCCCAAGTAAATCCACCTCGCTTCGCTTCGCTTCGTTTTCGCTTACTAGGTACCTTCCTTCTATGATTTGGTTTGATATGGTAGGATATGTTATATACTCGCATTACATTGTATCACATCGCATGGCATCGGAACCACCTCGAGTTGGCACTTGCATCTTGGAGGTAAAAATCTTCACGAAATGTATTTTGCGGGACGGAATGAAAATGAATAGGAGCGGAAGAAAAATTGCATAGGTAAGGCATAGGCATGGATATGGGTATGAATGAGCATTGGGGTAGGAAGGGAGGGGAATGTCTTTTTGTTTGTTGCATTTGTATTTTTGTTTGTGTTTGTATGAATCTTGGATTTTAGGGATTTGGATTTGTGTTGTGGTATTGAGACATCATTACGTTGAGTTGAGTTGAACTGTATTGCGTTGCATTGAATTGTTTCGAACGAATAGGATATCTCCCTCATGCTGATTCGACGGAAAATGAAATGGAATGGAATGGATGCAGTCCGCTTCGGAGGAGGGACCGCAAGGAAAGGGGTAGTGCATTTATTCGGTTATTTTGCTTTGCTTTGCGGAATTGAGGGGAGGGGAGGTTGGTATATAATGCATATGATAGGATAGGTTAGGAGAATGAAATGAAATCATATGAAATGAACGATTTATTTAAATAATGATGCGTGTGGGAAGATGTCAGTTGTCTTGTGTGAGAAAATCAAAAGAAGTTTGGTAAGGCGGAATGGGTTTTGTGTTTATGGTTACTTGGGTGTTGGAAATACTATTGTTCATCCATGGATGCATGGATGGATTACCTCTATGTATCTAGCTGGGCAGAAGAGAGAGTTGAGCTTCTTGTTTTTGATATGAAGCCTGTCGTTTCTCGCTTTCCTCTTTGCGTTTCACCCTATCCGAGTAGCAGTGGGATTAAGAGGTGCACGTTTTTCTCCAATCAAGCATGTTTTTTTAATAGAAGTGCAACTTTTGTATCTTCCTTGAGTCTTTCTTTAATGCTTCTTCCTCCGAAGATCGTTACGCCTATGCAATATAGCAGATGTGGTTTCCATAACCCCTCTGCGAGATAAATTTCCATCAAAGTCCAGTTCCCCCAAACTCCTCGCCTCAAATCGAAATTTAATGCATGAATATCTCCCCTCAAAATTAATAATCATCTCCACCACCTCCATCCCCTCCATCATCATCATCATCCTCACCATTCTCAAAGTACTGCTCCGCATCATAATCTCCACCCATATCCTCCTCATCATCCTCATAATCATTATCCTGCTCCTCCTCAATTTCTTCCTCTCCCAATTCCTCTTCTCCCTCTGCCCCCGTCGCCTGTTGAATCTTCGCCAACAGCGCTCGAGTCTTCTCCAAAGGATCTTCCTCTCCCATCGCCGCTATCGCAGCATTATCCTTCGCAGTCTTCGCTTCCTCCTCTCCACTCAACACGGACCATAACTCCTGCGGATAAAACTCCTTGTTAAAATTCATCCCGCTCACTAAAGGTATCGCTCGCTTTTTTCGTTGATACTTCATACTGTATGTTTCGACGCCGAGGAAAGGATCGAAATCCGCTTTGGTTTGTCGTCCGTATTGTTCGTTGAATTGCTTTTCTCCAAAGGTTCGCACAGGCGCATCAGTGTCGCGTTTGGTGGAGTGCGTGTAGAGGGGTCCGCGGTGGATTTTATCGCGGAGCGTGCGGTAGTAGTTTACTTGCGTGCGTTCTTGGGGGGTGAGAGGGGATGGTCGTTTGAGGTTGGGATGCCGCTGAGATGTATGTTAGTAGATGTCTTTTGTATGAGCGCATCAAAATTCAAGGATAGAAATTGGATATAGAATAAGGCTCCAAAGACTTGGAGAAGGTGTGACGGAACGTACTGGATAATCTTCACTTGGTGTGAAGTCTAATTTCAAGGTAGCATCATGCTCCCATGTTGCGCCTTTTATACCACCCCCTCTGGCACCTCCTCTACCTCCACGAAATGCCATCCTATACTAGATTCTTAAATGCTTGTAACGATTGACGATAGCCGATTTTCGGTGTTTCGCAGCAAGGCAGGATGTGTTTTGAGTAGCACCTGGTTTTGTGGAGATATATTGTGCTTCAATTGGCTTGAGATGTTTGCGATAAGTGACATTCAGGATATATGCGAACCAAATCAGAACTCGAAGATTGGTAGTTGCTTGAATAACTTTGGCGCGTCACTTTTTGTAAAAAAATAAAAATTGGGGGACGATGGGAATTTGGTCTTAGCTAGATATTATTCCCCAAGATTTTCTGCCATTCTTAAAAAGCGGTGAAACTAACTAAAATGGCGGGGTGTAAGCTGTATCTACCTAAATACACTTGAACGCTATACCACTGATAATCATCGATAACACTCTTTACTTTTCTACGTTAATCTTCTAATTTCGAATAATCAACAGATATTAAAATCCTGGCAAGATCTGTCTCAGATTCTTACATCACTGTGCAATATACAATCATTGAATAACACAACGGCTCACACACAAATTGTCCAAAATGGACATAGACGATACCCCCATATTCAAATTGGAGGAGCTTGAAGCTCATCTCCAGGATTTGGTAAAATCTCCAGATACCCCAATCGATACAAAACTCTTTGATGCCGTAGAGCTGCAACTTACAGGTATGTGCTATCTTCTACTCAACATACTAGAAGAGCTCTAAAGCAAGCTGTCGTGTTCCACAATCTTCACGGCTTCTAATCTTCTTTTAGAATACAACATTTCCCCTCTGATTCCGAAGCTACTTCCTACCATTACTCAGATCCTCCTTACCACACAACAAGACCCTACAGTACTCGCCAGTCTATCCGTAAAGTTATTACAGCCAATCACATTCCCCCAGGCTCTCCAGTTGGCTTCTGAAGACGCTTTGATTCTCGCACTTCGATCTCCCATACCTGCTGCGAATATTCTTGCCATAACAATCATTCAAAAGGCCACCAAAAGTTCCGCAGATGTAGCAAATCTATCTGGTATGAGAGGAGTGGTCGAGAATTATATCCGAACATGGCTTAGCAGCCCTCATGTCGGGGTTGGAGAGAAAGCTACGCAAGTGCTAGGAGAACTTTTAGATGTCGACTCTGTTCGAGAATTGACACATATTACAAATGGAGTAGGAAATATGGACATCGACTCTCAGCGACCACCTGGACAAGGAGCGCTTTGGCGAAGAATATTTCAAGACGTCGAAATCTACGAAATACTTTTCTCGCTCTGTAGCTTGAAGACTATCGGAAAAGGTGATGGCCAATTGGATGAGAAACAAAAGACACTTGCTCAAGCTCGTTTATTGAGAATTCTTCCTCATTTGGTAACCGTGGGTTTTGATTACCTCACCCGTCCAACGCTGAGCCAAGTCGACAAGGAGTATATATCGCCACAGGACGATGGGAAACTCGGGCTACTTTACTTCGCGGCAATGGAAATGGTGGATAAAGAAGACCTGCTTGTGCACATGACGCTGACTATTTTCTTTTTGGAATTACTGGAGTCACTGAGTACTGTGGAATGGTTCTTCGGCCCGAGACAGACTTATGTCGCTGAAATGATAAGGAAAGCTATGGAGTCAGACGTGGAGTTACGTCAATCGATTGAGGGTGTGACTCTATCGCCAGAATCAACCTCGCAGACGAAAGAATTGATAAATTCTTTAAAGCTACTATCTTAGATGTGGTGTTAGTTATTCAAGCCATACCCTTTGATTTCAGCAGCATATCTCCCATTTCTCCCGTGTGTAACCTGTGGTTAAGGGGGCATCGCTAGAGAATCATTGACTAATGACATGATATAAAAATGGTCATATTGGTAATGGAATAGTCGAAGAAATGACCAAAAAAATTGGTAACAGCACAGGTTGCATATAAGTTTGGCTTCTTGGTACTGCATCTAATCACAACGTTGGCGTGCGGTTAATACCTTTGATACCAATATTCCAAGCATTAGCTGAAAGTTGTAAAAAAGAAAATGAACATGTTGCATTGCCTTCAATATTACTACCTTTCTACATACTATGTTCGTACATGATCATGTCAATACATTCAATATATAACTGTTGTTACATCTGAATTCAGCCTTAATGTATTAGTCAATGAGATAGCAGCACAACTTCCACACATGATTATATATTCGATTTGCTATCAATTTTTAAGACTTGTTAGTGTTGTTAAGTTACCCTACAAAGTTGTCCAATATGAAAAAAGATACTGCACTGCAACTCTACTATTGTATCCAAGTTTAGAAGTATATACACTCTTTCTTGGCCCAAATCAATCAATACGAAGCAATTTCGAAGACTCTCCAGAATTGCACCGGTTCTTCCATTAAAGTTTTGGAAATATTTTTATCCAATGGGTCTGGGTTTAAGATGATCAACAGGCATCATTCACGTAATCTGGGATGGCTCGGACGGTAAGAGGAAAAAAAAGTGAAGTGGGTGTGGTGGCCATGTGGGTTTGGTGAACTCCCAAGAGTATCAATGCTTTGATATGTTGATAGAGTTTGATAGGGATGATAGATGTTGAATGGACGATCCTGTTGATCAATTTAAGCTTGATTCGACAGCGTGAAATATTGGGGGATCAACACAGTTAACGTTAAGATACTGTATATATCTGGTTACGTATAGTGCTTTCGCATTTTGGGTGATTGCCTCTTATTTATCTCTTCTCCAGGATATTGATATTAAACCGTCAAGCCTCGACATGATCGAATATTGTACAGGTATTATTATAAGTGCTTACCTGTCAAGGGGGCCCTCAGCGGCGCAGTACAGTGATTGGACTTTTTCTAGCCGTGTAGAAATTTTACTCTCTCAAGAATCCTTCACCCCATCTTTCTTTTTAGGCAACGGTTGCTCCTAGTTCAGGCTGGGTGTTACATCAATTGATGCTAATGGTAACTAATCTCTTCATTCGGTTATTTGCTGACATCTTTTAGTTTCTTAAGATTACCCAACCATGAGCCAACATTGGATTTTGATTGTGTTAGTGGATCCTTTTTAGAAAAGACAAGCTTTTTCATGATTAGTAGACCTACCGTAAGGATGAATAGACACGGCCCACGAGTCGGTGATAGCGGTCGGATCGCTTAGTTTTGGATCCTGTTCCTGACAAGTCATCTATCAAGACTCAAGAGACGGGATTTCGAGATCTAAAGAAGGGTTTTTTTGGATGAAATCGAATGAGCGTCTAGATAAAGTACACATCCATTATGTACCCCTTGAACTAATGAGATCTTGAAGCAAAAGTCGAATCATTTTGACTTTTTGAAGTGAAGAGGGAAGGACAGGACTCTAGACTATGGTGTTAGTAGTATACATGACACATTTGAATAGGACCCGATGATTCGGACCAACTTTATGGGAGAACGTTATACCGATCTTACTTTTTGTCAATATTGGGGAAATTATCACAGTGTTCAATCCCCACTCCCACAACCAATTGTTTATCCTTATGAAGTAACCATTGCGCGCAAAGTGGATTGAGAGACCGGCCGAATTGATGCTTTAAGCACAATTGCCCCTCGGGTAAATCAGCCGAAGAAGCTACTCCGTTCCTGCAGAATCACCCTAGGACGGGCTTATTCCTACAAATGAACTCAATTCATCCTCCTCATTGGCTGTTCGAATCTCAAAGTCTCCGCGCTACCTTGATTTATTTACCTTTCGGGAAATTACCTGCCAAGAGTGCCTTGGACGGTCTTCCCTTTCGTTCTTTGCATATTTAGCGAGTTGTATCATGGCTGTCATTGGATACCTCACATGCAATTCGACAATATCTGAGCATCATTTAGCCAGAAGTCGTTGTGTAACCCCTGGTTCATGAGGAACTGTTCGATTTTGGTCTCGACAATGACGGGATTAGGAGAAATGTTACATATCCCTGTTCTATACAGTTCCTTTTTCCTTTTCTTCTCTCTTCTCCCTCTCTTTCTTGAATTCTAGACATCAAGCTTCTCATCAACCGGTGACCTTCGTACCGTGCAAACATTTGTTTGCGTCCTGTCTTTGACAACCAAACCAGTTCAATCACATTCTTTACCTGGCTTCGGCCTCTTGAAACTTTCATTTTTGCGTATATACTTAATATCCTTTTAATAATGTCTTCATCGAAGTTTTTCACCGTGGCTGCGGCTACTTTTGCATTCATTGCTCCTGCTGCCGCTCTTTATGATGCATCGTCACCTGCAAATTTGGCTTTGTATTGGGTATGGCTTACAACTAGATCCAAAGTACTATTGCTGATTATGACGATAGGGTTCTGGACCATCTCAAACCAATCTTTCATATTACTGCGAGCAATCTACAGTAGACATCATTCCATTAGCTTTTATGAATGTTTTCCCAGCGCAAGGTGATGGTTATCCAGCTGAGAACTTTGGTAATGCTTGTTATGGTCAACCAATCTTCACACCAGGTCCAGGTTATCCATTGGGGGATGTAGACACTTCGAAAGATCAACTTTACGTTCAATGTCCAGGCATTCAAGAGGGAATCCCTTACTGTCAATCATTGGGAAAGAAGATATTACTTTCTCTTGGAGGAGCCTCCAACACTTATCAACTCACAGGTGCAGCTGATGGAGAATACTTCGCCGATTTCTTATGGGGAAGTTATGGACCTTTCAAACAATCTTGGGTGGATGCTGGTGGAATTAGACCAATGGATGGTGGTTACTATGGAACTGACCCTAGTGTTCATATTGATATTGATGGATTTGATTTCGATATCGAGTTTGGTCCTACTGGTAAGATAGACCACCAAAATAACTCGTATGATAGCACGACTGACATCTATCAGACTACTCCGAAGGTTACATTGCAATGATCAACAGACTCCGAGAACATTTCGCCGAGAACCCATCGAAGAAATACTTCATTTCAGGAGCTCCACAATGTCCATTGCCAGAACTAAATATGGGAGCCATGATTGCTGGTGCCCAATTTGATCTTTTATGGATTCAATTTTATAACAATGGCCCAGCTCAATGCACAGCTCGTCAATGGGCCGACAACTATGCTTTAACTGGACAAGAAGACTCTGTAGGATTTACCTATGATAAATGGGTGTCAACCATTAACAGTGGTGCAAGTGCTGGTGCCTCAATCTATCTTGGTCTTCTCGGTTCTACCTTGGCAGGAACCGCATCTGACTACATTTCTCCACTCGAGGCTCAAAGCTTGATTGAATCTTATCACAACAAGCCTCAATTTGGAGGTGTCATGATTTGGGAAGCTACATATTCTCAAGAAAACACAGATGCGGAACTTAAAGGGGATTCTTACCACGGATTCATTAAGTCTTGTTTGAATTCCCACGCACCACCTCCTCCCACTTCGACATCTTCGATTGTTCACAGTACTACTATGAGTAGTTCCAGCTCCACTTCGGAAGTCTCTATTACTTTCAGTGTCCCAACACCGACTGAATCATCTGCTGCTGCTAGTAGCACTGTGATTTCGATCTCAACTACTTCGACCTCGATTTCGGAATCTTCTGCCACACCAACTTCAATTTCCTCGGAATCCTCTACTGCTACATCGTCGAGTTTGTTGGAAACTTCAACTACTCCATCGCTTACTTCTACATCAGCTTCGGAGACCTCGGCCGCCACATCCTCTTCATCATTGGAATCTTCCGCTGCAGAATCTTCGACTTCCTCTGAAGTTTTGCCAACTCAAGCATCATCTGGCTACATCATTCCAGGATACTCTCATAATGCAACATCTTCTTTGACCCATTCGCAAGTCCATTCCTCGAAGCCAGCTGGAAGTGGCACATTGCCAGTTAATTCTTCAAAGCCCACTGGTGGCTACACTTTCACCGGACATTCTTCCAAATCTACAAGCATCGCAACAGGCTACACCTCGAAGTCTCACTCCGCTAAGCCATCGTCTAAGCCATCTTCTGGTTACACTTCAGTATATTCCTTTAATTCTACTACCAGTGGAAGTGTTCACTCATCCAAACCATATTCCACTAAGTCTGTCATCACAGGTACTGGAGCATCTACCAAGCCATATCCAACTAAGTCTTCTGTTGCAGGTACTGGGGTTTCTAGCAAGCCATATCATACCAAGTCTTCTATAATTGGTACTGGAGCATCCACCAAGCCATACCCTACCAAATCTTCCGTCGTTGGTACTGGTCAATCTAGCAAACCACGCCCTACCAAATCCCTTGGAACGGGTGTTAAATCTTGCAAGAGCAGATCTAAGACTAAGACCAAGACTAAGACTAAGACATCATCTGCAGGCCCATCAGGATACCCGGGATCTACTTCTTCCATCGTTTTCTCATCTACTGCGCCATATGGAAACAGTACCTACAGTCACTCAGAAACTACTCCGGCTTCAACCGCCACGTCTTCAGTCGAGGGAATTACTGTATCTTCAGGGACTGCCACTGAAACTGGACCCGGATTTAGTGCAACCGAATCAACTGTGGTAGGACCTTCTACAATTAGTACCAGTGAGCTCCTAACTGGATCTACTACCAACAGCGGATCTGTAACATCAGAAACTGGTTCTGTCTCCGCTAGTGGATCTATTTCATCCGGAACTGGTTCAATAACTTCGGCTATTCAATATACCACTTCAACAGCCTATGTTACTACAGTGTATACAATTACCTCCTGTGCCGCAACAGTTACTGATTGCCCAGGAAGAATTGGATCTGTAACCACTGAAACTATTTCCTCTTACACCACTGTCTGCCCTGTCACTGCCACTGCCACTTCCACCTCAACATCTTCTGCTGAAGGAATTTCCGTATCTTCAAAACTATCTTCGGTCCCAGGAGTTACTGCACCGCAAACATCATCATCTTCCGCTCAAGGACTTACTACCTCTCCAGTATCCTCATCTTCGGCCCAAGGAAGTGCTACATCACCAATTACTTCAGTTGTTCAATACACCACCTCTACGGCTTATGTAACCTCTGTTTATACCATCACATCTTGCGCAGCAACCGTAACCGATTGCCCAGGAAGACTTGGTTCCGTAACCACCGAGACAATTTCTTCTTACGTTACCGTTTGCCCCGTAACAGAAACCAGTGGAAATAGTGGTATCGTTAGTTCGACATCTTCCTCCGCCGGAGTACCCGTCCCAACCACAGCAATTACTTCATATGGAACTTCAACTGTCTACCAAACATCTGTTTATACCATCACTTCATGTGCTCCAAGTGTAACGGATTGTCCAGCTAGATCTGGTCAAGTCACAACTGAGACAATCTCATCATACACTTCCGTGTATCCAATCACTGTTTCTAGCGCTCCTATAAATGTACCTACCTATGGAGCTTCTTCTGCTGCTGAAATCGAAACTTCAGTACCAGCTGTCAAGGTTTCTTCCACCGCTGCCGTTTTCACTTCGGCCCCTTCAGTTGGCGCTTCTTCCGCTGCTGGCATCGTAACCTCAGTCCCAGTCATCGGAGCATCCTCACCCGCAGCTACTCCCGAAGCCGCATCCCCAACAAGCCTCTACACAACCTTAATCTCTACCCTTATCAATTCTCAAACCACCACCATCTCCGCCATCATCGCCCCTTCAATTATCACCGTTGTTCCAGTTGCAATCGCATCCCCATCTCCAGCCACCAGCGTCGCACCACCATACAGCGTGGCGCCACCTTATGGTGCTGGAAACGGCACCTTAGTCGCTACGGGCACCGCATCGTCGATCACGAGAGTGCCGAAACCAAGTTCGTATGTGGTTAAAGCGGAGGGCGAGAGTACTAGTGTGAAGAGTGGAAGTGTGACGACGCAGACGCCGGGGGCGAGTCCGAGCGCGGCTACCTTTGAGGGGGGTGCGGAGAGATTGGTTAAGGGACTGGGTGTGTGGGTTGCTGTGGGTATGATTGGATTGGTTCTTTTGGTTTAGGGTTTAGATAGTTTATGATGATGAGGGGGTTTATGTGTGTGTGTATGTAAGATAGGATAAATTTCTTGGAGAGGGGGCGGACGTGTTTATGATGAAAAAATCAACTTATCGATTATTCTTTTGTATGTATATTTATTTTTGATGCATTGATTATGATAAATGATGGGTTGTTTTGCCATCTGTATCTCTTGCACATTGAGTCCACGTTTCTTCTATGCATGTTGTGAGTTTTCAGTATATGATATCTCGTCCTTGATGACATCTCGCTTCGTAATAAACAAAAGAGGTAAGGATTGACTCGTTTCGATGGGATTTTTATTCAGTGGAAGAGGCTTTTTAAAGAAATTATTAGGGAATCATTCATATTATATCGATCTGTGTGCTGGATGACATCCAGAATGTTGAATGGTTATGAAGAATGGAGGCGGTAGAGAAATCTTGGAGTTGGTGGAGTATATTTCAGAATTATTGGGTTACTTTGACGAGGAATGAAGGAGAGTTTTTAGATTGATTTGATTTTGGGAAGGAGGGGGTTGAGATAATGTAGATTGGGGATGGGGGTTGGGGGAAGAAAAAGAGGGTAATAGGTTCGGGGGTGGTTGAAATGGGATGAAGGAAAAGGGGAAGGAGGTGAGGATCTAGAGTCTAGGTTGGATAGTGGGTGAGTGAGTAGAGGGGTTGAAATGAGAATGAAGATGGATATCAAAACTACATTGAGATTTGACATGTGAAACCTGGGATGTAATGATTGTAAAGGGTGTAGTTTATCAGGATGGGTTATTTTTCACATGGAAGATCATTTATGTACTAGGTGTTTTGATATTCTTGGGGTACCTAGGCTACTCAAGCATGGGTGAGACGGCTGAGATGGAAATGAAAATTAATTTGTGTCTGCTATAAGTTGTAAAGAACTATCATTAGTTGGGTTAGGGTTCGGGAAATGAAGGAATCTCCTCTAAATTATTTGAATGACTTATTTTGGAAGTCTTGTATACATTGTGACGATGGAAGATTGTAAAAATGTAGTTTTCCATACTGTATTGGTAGATTTCTGTGGCATTTTTGATACTGGGTCAATAGCATGCGATCAGTTGGATGAGATATGCTAAATTTATCATCCATTTTTATCAATAATGCAATACTAAGACATAAGTTTATTAAGTGATATATGTCTAAGCTTGTATGAGTTCTGACAAGCGATCGGTTCAAGTATAATATTACCAGATGGCATACTGGGAAAGTCGCAAGGCAGAATTAGTGATACTCAGAAGTTTCCATGATATCTCTGAAATACGTTTTCGTCTACAAGGGATCGTCTCACTATTCAATGCATCAGTAATTGACGCTTATTTTTATTTCTCTCAAAATGAATAACATATATTGGTTATTAATCATACTCTATCATCCATCCAAAAAACCACCGCATTACTTTAGAAGTACTCTACTCCCGCTTCGAATGCTTTCTATGTTTCCTATGCTTTCTATGCTTTCTAGGTGCATTTTCAGCCTGCGCAGCCCCCTCGCTTAACAAAACATTCTCACCATTCTTCTCAAACCATTGATCCACAACATGAGTTGACCATTCCACAGCTCCTGGAACAGGTAGCCGATCATCAAGCTCCATGTAATCTATTTCCGACATATCATCAGTTCCTGACAAATACTCCGAATCTGTTGATGATTCCAGGCCCGCCATATGATTTGGTCCTGTCAATGAATCATTCTGGATTCTCGCATTATTCTGAGCTCCTGAGTTGCGCTGAGTCTTTGATTTTCCCTGAAGAGCCACCATCTTCTTCAACTCTTTAGTTTCTCTAGCTTCTTCAGCTCGATCTTCCAACCATTTCCGAATACTCGAGCTATCATCTGGTCCGATCTTCGTCGTTAGATCATTGTATTTTCCAACAGTTCGATAGGCAGGGTGATCGACCTTGCTGACTGCGAGTTTACGGAGCTCGGAATCGAGATCAGATATGATGATTTTGATGATAGGTTTCAACGGACCGATTTGAAGACATTGGATATTCTTCTTGATGGAGTGGATACGTGCTTCGCGGCGGAGAAAAGAGTCGCCTAGTTCGGGTTCGATGCGCTCGTGTAATTTGGTGAGGATGACTTTGAGGGGTTTGAGAAGGATGGAGTCGATTGACTGGATGGCTTCGATCTTCTGGCAGATGTTGCACATCTTGTGAAGGGTTTCGTGGTTAGAAGATGGATTGTAGAAATAGGTGATTTATCTCTGCAAAAGGTGGAAATGGGTTCTTGTGTGAGGTATGCTCGAGGTGTGAATAATGAGTGGAAACTTTTATTCAGTAATCGAGTGTTGGAGAATGTTGACTGGTTGTTATTGTGATTGGATTTTAGAGATGAACAAGTTCAGAAGTTGCTGCGCTGACTGGTATTTGGGGAGGTTATAACTCAAAATATGTACAGCCAACCACAAGTGCTACATTGCTAGATGCACAATACGGGCATTACGGTTTGACGTATCAGAAATATAGCTGTATATGTTGGTAATAATCTTAGATGTATACGGTTTTTATCCAGACGTGAATAAGAAAGTACGGTTAATTTATCGAATAAAAAAGGGGGGAGATGACTATGAGTGAATCAGCAACAACCAGGCATTATGATTATGTGTGCCCAGAAGAGTTGCAGTAATCCGCACAGTAATGATTAACATTAACTGAATGATAATCCAATGTACGTTCACTATCCATGAAAAGGTAATGTATAAAACCAAACCAAACTCTCAAATCAACCATGCGGCTACACACCCGCTCATCTTCATCCAAGTCTCAATCATCTTCTGCCCTTCTATCCCTTCATCGCCCTACAGATTATCATTAACATAACCCAAGGCGTCGTCGCCTAGAGAAAAATAAACCAAAAAGTTAAAGTTCTCATAGCTCAACGGTCTGATTATTCGTTTCGAGGTTCCAATATGCTAACATCAATTACAGAAACACACTTATGCATTGGCATCAACGTCATGTGTCTTATCCAATTATCCTCAGGTATGCTCGGCATCAACGGCATCAACGGTATCCACGGCATCAATCCATACCTCAAACGCCTTAATCAACGGTAAATCTCCCACCTCATCTTATCCGACGGTAAACCTCAAACACCCAATCTTCCTCTATGGTAAAATAAAGTCCCGGGCCCGGGCATTCTGGTATATCCTCAATACGGTGTAAGTACAAATTCCTCCATCCAACATTGACAGAGATAATAGACTCGCAAGCTATGAGAACTAAGTAGCTTTTTCGATCATTCTTTCTTCTAACTGCCCATTTTATGGTCTGATTGAGCGATGTGTTGACTTAGTATTGAAAGATGATTTTTATGGAAGAAATGAGTGCGGATTTTGAACTTGAGAGAGTGAAAGTGAAAGTGCGCTTCTTCATCATGTAGGTGTGTTGAACTGGAGATTTCGGAAAACTTATTAGGAATGAAGTTGCAACTGCGAATATTGAGACACTTATAGCCCGATAATTCAGATGTAGAGTTGTCATCTATTTTGGCGGTCGCGCAAGTCCTTCTCATCGCTGGAATGGAATGGACTTTTCTTCATCTCAAGTTACAGCGCACAAATAGACCAGCCGGCAAATACAAGATGAAGATGAGCAAGAATATATAACCCACGTCCATTCGAAAGTGAAAAAATATCCAAGGTACTTATTACTCCCATCATCATCATCATCATCATTACTTTCATAATAGTTCCGGAATCACCATCTCCTAAATCAAATCCCACCACCCACCATCGCCCCTCACCCCTCCCCACAGTGTTTCTTCAATATTACCAGCATAAAGCATCCATGCATAGTCTTCAGTCTCTCTGGAAAACTCGCTTTTGGCGGAGTTCACAACTTCAACAGCAAGTCGAGAAAATAATCCATAAAGCCATCGAGGCAGTGCAAAAAGTCGAAGGCGGTTTCCTAGTGACCTCCCAAAAAAGAAAAACAATAAGAAAAAAAAAGTTTGCAAAGTATATCCGGTCGTGAGGGATCAGTTTCTCCGATACCTTGAGTGATATGTAATGATGGGGAGACCTGTGGGATATGAGGACTTCTTTTTGAACATTGGATGCTTAAATTGTGTGATGTTTCTGAGGATTTGAGATTTCGGCTGCAGTCTGATAGTTGATGAGAAGAGAGCTGTAACCTTTGATGAGATCTAGTTTAATGATTCGAGCAGGTGGGGGTAATAGAGGTGTTTGTAATGATATATACAGGGGAAAATGGAGGTACTCTCAAAGTTCAAAGGCTTCCCAAACATGGTAGTTAGAAGGGATGAAAATGGAACGTAATACAATCACTTCATCAACTTATCAACTCTCTTCTCCAAACTCCTCTCAAACTCACTCACACCCCCCTCTAATACTTTGACTCCACCACCCTTAACAACATAAACCAATCTCCTCCTCTGTTCCTCATCTTCCTCATCCTCATCATCATATTCCTCTTCCCCCTCCCCCTCCTTCCACCCCTCCACTACTTTCCTAACCAACCAACGATCATGACTAACCACCACAACCCCCCCATTCCACCCCCTCATCACTTCCCCTACCGCTCTCACCGTCCAGAAATCCAAATGCGTCGTCACCTCATCCAAAACCAATAATTGCGGTTCCTTCCACACCAATCTCGCCAACGCCAACCGCACAAGTTGACCACCAGATAACTTACCAATCGGAACATCCGAGACGATCCGTCCCTGAAGACCCAAACCATTTAAGATACCGCGGATTTCCTGCTCGGAGAGCACACCAGAGATATCGGATGTTAGGAGAGAGAGAGCCGTTAGCTCTGGAGTGCTGTACGAGAGAACTTGCAGATCTTCGACGGAGTTTTGAGAGTAGTATGCAAGTCGCAAACGAGGATGTTTGGTGAGGGTTCCCTTGGTGGGTTTGGCGGTTTCGGTGAGGAGGGAGAGAAGGGTGGATTTTCCGGCGCCGTTGAGGCCGACGATTCCGATGCGGTCTCCCATGTGGATGGTGAGGTTTACGTTTTCTAAAACGAATGGTGCGGGTGCGGTGGTGCTTTTTGAAGACCCGGAAGTTGGGTAGCGAAATGAGATGTTTTCTAAGGAAAGTAATGGGCCGGGAAATCGTAAATCGGGTGCTAGAGGGATCATCATCGAGATGCCTCTTTCCTCGGGTGGAATCTCGATTTCCTCTCTGGCTGTTAAATGGTAGCCAGCTAGGTCGCGGTTGAGTTTGAATCGGGTTCCTTTAGCGGATACTTCCATGCCCATTCGATTATCTAATTTCTTTTGACGAGATTTAGCTTGGCGGAGTTTATTCTCATCGCCGGTTGCTTTTCCTTGTTTGATGTTTTGTTGAATGGTTTGCTGGATGTGCGATTTTTGCTTCTCTTGAGCGTCGCGCATACGGGTTAGATAAAGAGTTTTCTCGCGGATGGTGGATTCGTATGTAGACAAGGATCCACGGAAATAAGTCAGAGCGTGGCTGCGCAGAATGACAAGTTCTTGAGATGTGGCGGTGATGAAATCGCGATCGTGGGAGACGATTACAATGGTTGGGGGAGTGGGAGTAGATTCCTTGAGGGTTTCGAGATATTTTTGTAACCAGATGATTCCGAGGAGATCGAGGAAATTGGTGGGCTCGTCGAGGATTAAAATGTCGGTTGGTTGGAGAAGGATGGAAGCGAGATTTGTACGCATTTTCCATCCTCCGGATAGGGTATTGACTGGTTTATCCAGGTTTGCCTTGGGAAATCCTAGACCGGAGAGGATACTTCGTGCTTTGGATTCAATGTCGGCTAGTCTGGTGGGCTCTAGCTGTAGTTGTAACTCTGCAAGGAGTTCTGCTGCTAAGTCTGTCTCTTCTTTAAGCGTGGTTTCATCAATCTCCTCATCTTTTTGATTGATTCTATATCATGAGATTAGAAGTCGGGCGCCAATTTGGTTCATGCCCACTTACCGTTCCTCGGAATCCGCAACAATTTTTTCAAAGGCAATCAATGCTTTTCTTGCTGCCATACCACGTGTTCCACTCCGGAGTCTAGCGTCCTTATCTTTCTCGAATAATTCCTTCTTCAGTCTTTCATGCTGTACTTTCCGAAATGCCCGTACAGGTGTCAATGCATCTTCTTGACTATCCACAGCCTTGGATAGTACTAGGGGATTTTGTCAATGTCCATATATATCATGTAAATGCAACAATTGGATTGCCAAGACATACCATCAACTTCATGTTGAATTTCACTTCTTGAAGTAGCTCTGTCGATAACTTCTGCCAATACTGACAGCTTACTTCCCCCATTTTCTTCAGACTCACTACCCCCTTCGTCACCGACATCTTTTGAATCTGCATCTGTTTGCTGCAAGATAGATATCCTAGTCTGTACAGGAATACCAGGGATCAATTTCTCCGCAATGGCCTTCAACAAAGCTTCATGTGGCACCAATTATTAGGAATCTCATTTCCCTTAGCTCAAAATGGAAAAGGGGAGACATACTCGATTTTCCTGTGCCGTTTCTTCCAATTAATGCATAGCATATTCCAGCTTTAAGTTTCAAACTCGCATTGGATAGAATCTCAAGACCTTCTGCTTTAGATTTTCCCTTTGATTTCACACTTGATTTACCCGAAGATGTAACCGTGATGTTCAAACCTTCAATATCGAGCTACGATATATATTGATCAGAATTTCATTTGTTTTAAAGCAACCTAGGCTGAAGGCTTGCGAGGAAGCAGATGGTATAATTACCTCCTGATAAACTGGATTCTCGATGTGGAATCTCGTTTGTTTACACGAACACAAAATGGTGGTTGCTGATTCTCCTTGAGGCAACATTTTTCCTTCTTGCCTCAACTACTCGGATGAACAATCGATTTTTAAAGAAACAAATTAGAAGAGAATCGAATCAAAACAAAGGCACGAAATTAACAATTAAACTTAGTAAAGTACTGAGCCTGATTTTAATGGCATTAAATTCAATCGAGGATGCTGTCGTTAAATAGTTGACATGGAAAATACCAAGACCCAACAGACCCTCCTCAAGCTTTGGTTGCCGCTTTCCGATGTTGATCTCATCGGCCTGACTCACATGTTTCGGATCCAGAAAACATCTCATGTAACTTCAACACACAACATATAAGGTTACGCATCCAAATTGAATCAGAGCTTCAGAAATTTAATAGTAATAAGTGAGTCACATCCCCGGCGCCGTCACATTATAGATTTGCGCAGATGGATGAATGAGTGATATATGAACAGGGTAGCTGTTTCGGTTAACCTATCATCTAGTCTAGTGCTACTTCAACTGCGCCACTCCTAGTTCTATGGCTGAGCTCCACATGCAGCCACGTGATATTATCTTCTGCACCTGACTTCTCGAACTCATCGCTCTCATATCCAATATCTTTGCATGGGAATACTAGCCATTGTAATTCCTGATTAAAGAAATAGTACCAGTGAACCAATACCCAAATCCCAAATCCCAAGCATCAAGATGTCTACCGAAACCCCCAATCCCCTCTACGTTCCTGAAACACTCACCAAGATCCTCTCCCATCTCGACGTCAAAACTCTGCTCCTCTCTCAGCGCGTTTCCAAACAATGGGCCGAATTAATCCAAACATCTCCCCATCTCCAAGAATGTCTTTTCTTCAAAAACGCTCCCCGAAATACAGAATTTACGCTTAATCCTTTACTGGCCGAAAAATTCCCAGCTTGGTTTAATACTATTGAAGAAGAACCATGGAATCAAGTAGGACATCAAGTTTTCAACGAGCTGGAATGGGGTTCTTCACCCCGCGTCGCGATGGCTTACAGGAGATCTGATGCTAGCTGGCGTAAAATGCTACTGTGTCAGCCCCCACTTGAAGGAATGTTGATTGATTATACCAGGGTTGATGAACTGGGCCTTTTCTTCTGGGACGTAAAGGTTGAGAAAAAGGAGGGGATCAAAATGGGTTTGGCGTATGATTATATGTACCAGGCTATGTATACATGTATATTCGTGGGTGTGGATGGACCTATTTACAATCATGAGTTTATGTTCGATTGGAGAGAGGAAAACGTCGCAGGGGAAGCGTCGAAGGAGCGTTGCTCGAGAATCAAGGTATCGGTGAAACAGGGGTGCAGTTGTTGTGAAGAAGATTGTGAAGAATGTAGAGATGTAAATGGCCATCACAGAATATTCAGGAGCGAGGAATTTGAGAAGGAAGCGGCATATGAAGATGCATATTTGAAGATGATGCAGGATGAAGGTTTCGAAACTTGGTGAATCACGGAATAATAGGAAGTAGGACTAGATTTTTCAAATCATCTGGTCATTCGGAGTATGGACTTGATTGAAAGGTTGAGTATTCTTAATTGAGAGAATATATGAATAATGAAATATCACGCACAGTCACGAATTCCACCAATCAAAATACACTCGCCGAATTTATTGTAGTAAGATACTTACTAGATCACGAATGAAGAATAGCGTTCTTGGAGCTCTTTTCATCCGCATGAATGGGGTGAATATGAAGAATCCGAAGTATGAAGGAAAGAATAGAATGCAACCGCACGATAAGAAATTGTGTGTGGGGTGTAGGAAAGGAAGGTATGCTAACAGGATGCTTTAAATGGGGGAGGGAGTAGACAATGAGGTTGATTTGGTGGAGACCATGTAGTATAGATGCATGGTTATAATGACTGGTAAAGTTAGGTGCCTGATTGATAGGATGGGAATATAGATGCGAGGTAGATATTGGGATATAAATAGTAATGTATGATCAAGGAAATGAGGATCTGTGTTTTGATGACTGCTCAAAATTGAGGTATCCTGACAGTCGCTTAAAAGCGAACGAGATCATCCGAACCATACTCGAGTATACCCAAAAAGTTTGGTGTACCTATTTGAACGCCTAGTTACACCAGCACTCGCTGCTACTTCCACCTGGATGGCCTCGATTTGACACTATTGCATGATTTGTAAACTTGTACTTCACCGCAGAGGCACTAAATCATTACCACCCTTATAATATCAGCGGTAATAAAGTACATGTATTCTAATTTTACTATCCGTACATCTACAAACAGTCAAAATTAATGGCTGACCGATCTCTCCACCAACACGTGGCTATCGTCTCTTCTCACCACCATTGAATCTCATGTACAAATCAATTATAGGAAAGAATTTTGTTATTTCTCTATTCGACTCTCAAACTTTGTAATCTTGCTTCGGTTGCAATTACCTGAAAATTGTTAGTAATTGAAGTATCAAGTGAGTGTTAAGGGTAAATTGAAAGTAGAACTTACGTCAAGAGCCTGCTGAACCTCGAGGACCTTTCTAACCTCACCCAACCAATCCTTACTCAAAGTCTTTGCCCACCCCTTTAATCCGTTCATCTCTCTAGCTGCACCATCCAAATCACCCTCCTCAAGGAATGTCTCCGTTCTAGTCAAAATACTTTCAACATCATCCCCAGTAGCCAAACCCTTCTTCTTGAACAGAAGCTTGCTTAGTACGTAACTTGAAGCATGACTAGCGACACCAGCCTCTTCAGGTAACAACGAAGCTTTGCGAACTTCAGATGCAACACGACGGAAACGGTCAATGAGGGCAGCTGAGCTTGGAACACCCTTTTGATAAGCGACTGGGTTGATGGATGCAATCGCTGCGTTGACAACTGGATCATCAGATGCAATCTCCTTAAGGGCAGCAAGTTCTCTGGTGAAAGGACGTGGAATTTGAGACTTTTCGAGGTTAGCACGAACGGCTTCAACTGCAACATGAAGATGTTGAGTCTTGAGGTTTGCGTCGACAACAGAATTGAAGTCACCAGTAAGCTTCTCGAGATCATTGACGGTGTTAGTCAACTCGGAAAGCTTGCCGAGGCGGCCTTCACGTTCTTCCTCCACGCGATTTCTGACATCAGCCAAGAATGCACGCTTGAGTTCAACTGCTTGTTCTGTCAAAAGATTCTTGAGCTTTTGCTCATTGACCTCATTTGCGCGATCGAGCTCAGACTTAAGCTTTTTCTCGTAGTTCTCGTGAATTCTCTTGCGCTCGGCTTCGTACTCGGCCCTGTATTGAATTTCCTGCTCTGCTTGTTGGTTCTTGAAGTTTTGCATGAGTTGCATAGCAGCACGATCGAATTCTCCATCGTGAGACTTAATCTTCTCGTCAGCTTCCTTCAATGCTGCCTCCTTCATAGCCAAGATCTTGCCTCCAACTCTGTTCAATTCCGACTTGGCCTTGTCCATAGTAGATGTAAATCTAGCATTTGCATTGTCGGCATTAACGACTGCAATGATATCATTCATAATCTTAACCAATTCTTGAACTACAGGCTCGTTTCCATTAGGGATATTGATTGGGTCAATTCGCTCAATTTTCTTGTATGCTCTAGATGGCTCATTGACTTCTGGGTCCCTTTGAACATTGCTTGGCTTGGCTTCTGAAGTGGCGGGCACAGCAGCTGGAGCTGGAGAGTTCTTTACTGGTGCATTTCCACTCTTAACTTGCTCAACGGCCTTGACTCTATCGGCTGGTTTTGAGTCGTGTGGTGTTTGAACAGCTTCCGATGGCTTCGCCTTGTCCTTCGCCGAGCTAGTGTGTCGTCCAGTAGATTCCTTGTTCTCATTGGCAACCCTCCATGATACGCCACTTTGGCTTGGGATTTTGACCTGTTCGCCAGTATCTCTTGGAGGCCTTGGAGCTCGATTTGCGATCAAAGGGAAACGTTTTCTGAATTCCTGTTCCTCGAAATAAAGGACCGCTTCCTCTCCGAAAGGTACATATTCGGTAAAGAAGTCATGGAAATTATCGTTGATTCGAGAATAGTAAACTCCTCCACCGAAGCCCAATGTTGTTAATAAAAATAATGTTGTGAAGAACTTGCGGAAGAAGCGTCTCTTTGGCTTTGGTGCGGGAGGTGGTGGGATGGAAGATGGAGGGGGAGGCCCTGGTGACTTAACTCCTGGAGGAGGGGGAGTAAGAGGAACATTCTCCGCAGGAATTGTGGTAGAGGTTGGAGTTGCTGGTGTTGGGGCGGTATTTGGTGTTACTATTGCTCCAGGTGGTAATGGTTCAGATGTAGCCGCGCTGGCAGATCCTGGAAGTACTGGAGGTCTCGAGTCTGTTATACTTGGCTTATCGGCATAACTTCTCTGGAGTTACAAAAACTATCAGCATTCATATCGCTACTTAATTGTTCGAGATAGAATATCTTGAAGCTTCATACCATAGTATCCGAAATCACCCGGCTATTTTGTGCTCTCCATTGACGTCCAGGACTGACGACGTTGGATCTGAAACCCAACGTCCTCGAAGATCGAAGACCAACTCGCAGCATGACGGGCTGCGTGGAGCGATAAGTTATTTTTGAGGTTGGTGATGTTAAAACTGCGCGTCCTCTTCTGCCAGTTATACAATTCAAGATAAAAACACTTTCAAGTTTACAGAAGCTCGGACCACACCACTTTTTGGCTGATGATGTAGAAAATCCCAGGGTCGGAATTCACATTAGCCAAATGTGCAAGGCTACGAAATATTGTCAAAAAATTGATTTATATGTATTGAAACAATTCCTATGGTGATCATTCTCTAAGCACAGATTCTTGTGCAATGAAAAAAATATTGTTTTAAATGCATGGTTCTATTGCATATCGTACATCCCAAATGCCGAAGAACTAATTCATCAAAAAGGAAAAAACAAGGAAAACCCTCACGCCTGGCAAGCAGAAATCTGCTGCATATCAAACCCCTTCCTACGAGAATTTAGAGACATCAAGGTATTAAAAAACGATTGCTCTCGTAAATGTTGAAGTGGCCACATGTATGCTGCCCTCAACCAAGCAATCTTGTTCGAAAAGGAACACTATTTGTGGAAAGTCCCGACAATAGCTCATACTTGGTATCAAAGGTTCATTCCACCCAATATGTCCCATACTCCACCGCATGTTCATCACAAAGTTTCTCTAACAAGCACATCCTGGGCCTGCTTGTGTTCCTGGCGCTTCGGGCCTAAGATCAACACCAGTTCCCCTTGGACCACCAGCTCTTGGATTTCTTGGACCGGCTTGATCCAATGGTAGTTTCTTTGCAATTGCTGTGAACAATTCCCTTACGTTCTCAGATGTCTTAGCAGAAGTTTCGAAGAATAGTAAACCGGCTTCTCTAGCATAGTTCGAAGCGTCTTCAGTAGTAATAGCACGTTTATCCGGTTGTTCCGTAACTAAATCGAGCTTGTTTCCGGCTAAAGCAATGATAATATTCTCATTTGCTTGTCGTTGAAGTTCTTTCACCCAAGATTTGGCCTTATCCAATGAGGCCTATCACATATGTTAGCGAATTACTTTCCAATTTAGAGTCGGAGAAGCGTACAGCTTGTGTGATGTCATAAACAACAACAGCACAGTTGGCATTTCGATAATACATAGGCGCTAGCGACTTGTATCTCTCTTGTCCTGCGGTGTCCCATATTTCGAATTTGACTGTGGTGTTTTCGTCGAGGGAGATGGTTTGAGTTAAAAATGCAGCGCCAATAGTACTCTCGCGGTCTGTCGTATGGTCAGCGGTGTGGTCTTTGTTCATCCAATATCCCCTGTTTGAATCGTATCTAGGCTTTTGATATAAGAACAAGATTTGTTGGAAGGCTACTCACAATCATCGAATTGATCCTGGTTTAAAATGTCAGCTTGAAATAATGGCATTGCTTGGAAATGATCAGAAATACCTTAACAAATCGTAAAACCAACGAGCTCTATGCCGAATATTAGCATTTAGAATAAATCCAACTAGCAAACGGTAGCCCATACCTTTCCGACGGCAGATTCCCCTATCATGAAAGATTAGCAACTGGTTTAATGAAGATATCAGAAACTTGTGGAAATAGCCTACCAAGTAACACCAATTTAAACTGCGCAAATCGTGAGTTTCCAGCACGGGAGCCTGGTGGACCTCGAGCAGCCATGTTGAAATGTGAATGTGGTTGTGATTGTGAATGGGATTTAATGGAATGAGATATATCGCTGGGCAAGTTGTATATGCTCGTGTAGTACTTGGGCGGCTTTAATTCGTAGGAGGAAGGCGGAAATGGTTGAGGTAAAGTTAAATGCTATCTTGCTTGATCTTGAGAAACAGCGCAACCTGGAAAGTGACGACGATCCTAAATCGCTTCGATTACTGGGACAATCATGATCACGTGGAGCATTGTTTAGATGCTCTTTGAACGTCAGCCTATCAAAGGTTCATCATTAAATGCTAAATTCACACTTGTATCTGAATCAGTAGTTGTCAAAACTGGAGCTAATTCTTCAATGCTCCCTGGGTACTGTAAAATTGTATTAATAAATATAGTAATTTTAATGAATTTGTCTTACTCCTTTTGTATTTGTTAATCATTTCAAGTGATTATGAATATCAAGAAAGAGTTCTGTACTCCGTACTTTGAAACTTTAGATATTGATCTGGAACAAACAGAAAGGGACGAGATTAGTAATAATAAGGGGGTGCTTCTAGGGCGTATCCACCAAGTGTTAATTTTAGATATTGCGAGGCTCCGAGCTTCGAATTAGAGAACAGCTATATCAAGCTTGACTGAATTATAGATCAGATCGTACGCGCCAGCAGAGGAAATCGTTTGTGAGAACCAGACAATAGAGGAACTACGATACACACTATCTGCAGGATAGATCAGTCAAAATGGCTAGTTCTTTGCCCTTTAGGGATATCAACGTCCATGCCTCAACATCGCATTACGCATTCACATCACCATCTTCACCCTCAGCACCAACACTTGTAGTTGATCGACCAACAGGAGATATACGACTTAATGATGGAGCACTCTTGGGAGGAAAGCGTGTATCCAGTATTGCTGGCATCTTGGGCATGATCAAACTACGACTGGGTATTTACAATGCCACATTATACAGGAGTTGGAACTGATTTCTTCCTAGATAAGTACATTATTGTAATTACAAAGGCACAGCCTATTGGAAGACTGAAGGGGCATATGGTATTTAAAATCATCACAACCGAATTCCTTCCTCTCCGAGAACGAGCGCTTCGAGACCAAGACGAAGATACCTACCTAAACCTCCTTAAGATCTTCATCAAGTCTGCACCAATGTACTTTTCATATTCTTCCGACATTACCAACACTTTTCAGAGACAATCGCAACTCGACACGTCAGCTCCTCTATGGAAGCGAGCAGACGACCGATTCTTTTGGAATAAATTCATACAATCAGATTTAATAGATTTCCGAACATCTGGGTCTCGACATCAACATGGACAACAACCAGCGGCGGATCCATATATCTTGCCAGTTATGTTTGGAATGTTTGAGATTGTTCACACTCAAGTCAAGTCTACTCCATTGACATTTATCTTGGTTACTCGAAGATCCAGATACCGAGCTGGAACTAGATACTTTTCTCGAGGTGTGGATGAGGATGGGCATGTTTCGAACTTTAATGAGACGGAACAAATTATCATTCTGAACGATAATAGCAGTGGGCTTGGTGGATTTGCCGGGGGTGCTGGAATGCAAAATGGCAAAGTTGGAGGATCAGGCGACAAGGAGATGCAGATATTGTCATATGTACAAACCAGAGGAAGTGTCCCGGTATTTTGGGCAGAAGTCAACACTTTACATTATACACCAAAACTTCAGATTCGAGGAGTAGAAAGCGCCGTTCCTGCCGCTAAAGCGCATTTCGACGAGCAAATCCGAATTTATGGAGACAACTATCTGGTAAATTTGGTAAACCAAAAGGGACGCGAGCAGCGGGTAAAAGAAGCATATGAACAGATGGTAAAGATTTTGGTTTCGGCGCCAACTGAAAGCAGACAAAGTGATCAAATTACAGATGAGAAATTCCGGGTGGTTGAGCCTAGTGGAAAGAGACAAGAGATGGACAGACTGCACTACGTATACTTCGATTTCCACAACGAAACTAAAGGATTAAAATGGCACCGAGCACAATTATTACTTGACCAACTCAATTCTGCGCTTGAAGCACAACAGTATTTCCGTGGAGTTGATATGCCAGCTGATATCGATGGTCGTCTCGAAGTTCGCAATCACCAGACTAGTGTTGTTCGCACAAATTGCATGGACTGCCTTGATAGAACAAATGTTGTCCAAAGCATGCTTGGCCGACGGACCCTTAATCGGCAATTAACGGATCTTGGTGTTCTCACTCGTGGCGAGACCTTCACAACAGCCGACCCCGAGTTTGAAGTTCTTTTCCGTAAACTTTGGGCCGACAACGCTGATGTCGTCTCCAAATCCTATTCTGGAACAGGCGCCCTCAAAACAGATTTCACAAGGACAGGTGTGAGGACCAAAGCTGGTGCTCTTCAAGATCTCCAAAATTCTATCACGCGTTACGTGAGAAATAACTTCCTAGATGGACCTAAGCAGGATTCATTTGATCTATTCCTCGGTTATTATCTTCCTAGTAATGCAAATATTGGCTCTCATCTTATTACTGCTGATAGGAGACCATTACTCATTCAAAGCATCCCTTATATCCTTGCCTTCAGTATCTTCTTCGTCTTTGTTGGCCTCTTCACCCCTCGTCTACCTAATGCCGCTGTATTACCGTTAAGAATTTGGGTTATGTTTTGGTTGGTAGTAGGAGCATGGTGTGCTAATTTCGTTTACGGCAACGGAATGCTATATGTATGTTCCTCTCTCGCTCTTTATTTTCCCTTCTGTCATACCCTGATACTACACTTCATCATCTCCTTCTTTTCTTCAAGCATTTCTACTAACACTTTCTCTACAGGTCAACTGGCCCAAGCTCAATCCTCGCCCCTGGGCAACAGAAGGCTATAATGAAGCAATAAGCAACGCACGCAAAGACAAATTAGTCGGTGGGCTAGTAGCAACTAAGCACGAACGTGGATTAAGCACAGCTCGTTACGCGAATGCTGAGGAAGGAAAAAAGAGAATCGAGTAGATTTCTTTTCTTTAGTGTTCTTGTTTCCCTATTCTTCTTTTTATTACCTAGAATGCTTAAAATTGCATGCAAGCTCTTTAATTACCTATTTGAGATTTTTATTGCTGATGCGTGTGATTTAATTTTCTTTTACGTCTGTTTTGTTCGGGGCGCGAGTGGATGAGATGAGTGGAATGAGCAGTGATAGTTACACATGGGAACATATTTGATAGCGTGGGTGTGAGCGTGAGCGTGCATGGTTTAGATCTGAAAAGATGTTGAATTTTAAAAATTCCGTTCTGAGAATGTGATTCAGGAGGAGGAATGGCTGGATGGATGGACGGGACTGGACGGAATTGGGAAAGGACTGGGTGGAAGGGAAATGGGAAGGGAAAGGGGTTTAAGTAAACTGTAACTCTATAGTATAGATATTGTATAAGAATTTTGGTGATACCATTGTTACTGTTCTTGATTTTATGTGTTGCTGGTTATAGTGTTGTTTTCTGGGTGAGGTCAGCGTTTGATGATGAAAAGCAGCGTGTAGAGGCTTTTGCGGAAGGGGTCTGTACTAGGATAGGTTATATGGTGACATGGCCCATTTGTTATATTAGTATCAAAAATGGGGCTTTTGACGCTGGGGGCGACGAGGGACGGGGGATAATATTTATTCAACTGGGATCATTTGTGGGTTGGAAGGTGGTCATGCCGGATGGTCAGTTTCTGGGAAGTTGTTCATGTTTTCGTATTATTACATCGCACGCTGAGTAGAGTTGAGCTTGCTGGATTTGGAGAGTTGAGATCTTCTGTTGAATCGAGATTTTGGACATCGTCTGAGATGCCAGAACGTACCTTTTGTAGATGTTATGCGGGGGATATCGATTAGGGTCTCGGGCTGTGGTCATACCATCATAGTGTATTCAAGAGAAGGTTTTGTAGCATTTTAGCTCGTCGAGATAATTTAAATGAATATTTCCAAACTAGTTTGAAACTGGCATTACCTACTGCAGATTGGACGCTGGCGTTATAATGATGTGCAGAATAGAATTGCATTGCAGAATGACTGAAACTTCCAGCAATGGATAGTATCGAATGAGATATCTATAAAATCCAGTATTTTTCAAGTGGTTGATTTGAGATCTTATATTTTGACATGGTATATGATAAAAGAGCCTCTAGGATAACTTCGGCCATGAGATGCCATTACTTATCTCCTGTTCCAATCTTATATGATAACGCAATGCTGGATTTCATTATTACGTTTTGCATTAAAACCTAGTAGTGATAAGTCGGCAGGCTCACCAGTGGGTGCACGGACTCACAGGACACTTAAAAAGAAAGCACAATTTCACATTAAGATTCATTAATTTCAAAATTTAATTAAAATTCAAAATTATATTAAATATCATTCAAAACTATAATTTGGATTTATTAAACACTAAAATATAATATAATTAAAAACAAATTGAAAAACTTGAAATTTTAATTCAAAAAATCCAATATTATACCTTTTCACCAAAATTTTCTAATAGGAAATTATATATTCAATTATAAAAACTTCAATTTTATTTCTTTCAATTCAATTTTTCTTTTATATAAAATCCTTATATTTAATAATTATATACATCAATTTCAAAGGAATTTATTGAAATCTTGAATTTTAATTGAATTATTCAAATTATCTTTTTTGATATAAAATTGTGCTTTACTTATAAGCTGTCCCATAAGTTCATGCACCCACTAGTGGCTGGTGGCAGGAAATATGGACCTGCTGTGTAGGTAACTCGCATATTCCTGTTGGCATTGCCGTTAGTTAGCCCACCCTCAACATCATTTCCATGCGAATGAATATTTAAAAGGTGAATTGAGTCTCATCATTCTTTGTTTGCAATTATGAAACTCTATAATAAGTATACTAAATCACTTACTAATATCTTATTAATAAAGCTATATATCAATTAATGTTGGAAGTTGTGGCACGTGCGCTTAGCTACTGTGTATATATCACTTCCACTTCATAGTTAGATTTTACCTCAGTATGATTAATCTACATAGTCAAT